>JAGXJF010000137.1:0-49923 GCA_019208055.1 Stipa capillata
ACCCAGTCGCCTTTCTTCCAACCACGGGAAGGGCGGCTGGCGGCGGGGCGGAGGACGAAGCTCTTGCCATTGCTAGCGCGAGACATCGTCGCGGCTGACGGGGAAGCGATTGAGGGGGTAGAAGGTGAGGAAAGGATTGCGCAGCGACGAGCAAAGAAGGCTGTGGTGGTGTGTGCGAGAAAGGACGAAGCGAGAAATGAGGAACCGCTCGCCCCCGCTGCCTCGACTTTTAAAACGCGAAGGAGTCGAACCACCTTGACCAAACGGGCGTTACCACGTGGCGCCCCACGACTCGACCACGTAACGGCTGTTCTCGTGCACGCCTCACGCGGGACTCGAGGCGTCATTATCAAACCGCGTTCCCATCACGGACCCTTCATCACAAAGAACTGGTCCGTTCGGACTGAACACATTAAATGCGCCGGACGAATCGACGCACGCAAACGTTCGGTGTGACATCACCAGCAGCGCGCATCCGTGTTCCTGCGAGACAGTTTTGACGGGTTCTGGCTGGCCCCGTGCTTTACCACGCCGGTCTCTGCGCCCGTTTGGCGTCGGCACTCGGCCGGCACGAAGGCTACACCAATATCACCAAGCGCACTAAATCATCCGCACGCGCACCGACTGCGCCCACTCGGAAGCAGACCAGTCTCTGCAAATGGTGTGTCAATGATCGGTGCACAGGGCTCGCAGGTCACTCGGCCACACCCTGACCCAGTGATTCAAGTTGGTCTCTGACTCAAAACCAATGCGCAAAGTGTCATAGGCTCGTGTTCTGAATGCTGAAGACTCGAGGGCGTTCCAATGTCGTGACACTCAGCTGGCACACGAACAACTCGAATAAGCCAGACGATGTTCGATTCTCACTCAAAATTCATGATACGCCTCCAGCGGGCCACTAGCCTTTCTCCACCAGTAGAGAAACTTGGTCTTCACCGAGGCTTTGTTTTTGCTAGATAGCACATACCTAACCTTTCAGGAACTACTGGGTCCATCAAGGTTTCTCTGCAGTGCGACTCGCGGTGGTGCGCACAAGCTCACTCTCCAGACGGCGCCTGCACGAGACCCTGAGGATCTCGGGGTGCAAAAAATTTTACAATAAATTAATAATGATGGTGGGATCTCCCGGGAGTAGGCCCAAGAAGAGACTCGGCAGTGTGGGCGAGGTGGCGCAAGCCGAGTCGACATGAAGTCCTCAGCTAGCCTTCGTGCATCCTCACGACGGACGTTACCGTGACGTCGTTCAACCACGACCCTTCAACCAACGGCCGCGATCTGTGCACCACTACCTGAGGCAACGTGCACCGGTCAGCGCTGCCATTATAGAGCGGAGTTGCTCCGCGTGACCTGCGTGGGCCAACCGACTCAGCAGTTGTAGACTCCAGCCTCGTCAGCCCTATATACGGCGAGGCCAGGGCCCCTGGTAGGGTAGACAGTCGAGTGCCGTACGCACTACGCATTTCCCTCTCTTCCACCTCCGATCCTCATGATCCTTGTACTGCAAATCCCCATCGAGGCAAGATCAAGCATCTAGTAGGAGTAGGGTTACCTCTCTACGGCAGGGCCTCGAACCTGGGTATTCCCCTTGTGTGAACCTGGCCGATCTCCGCGTGCGTCCCCTAGAGAATCACAGATGTATATTGCCGTGGAATCACCACGACACGCACCGCCCGTCGCCGGTCAACGCGTGCCCCGAGCTCCCCTTCGGCTTCTTCCCGGAGTGCCACGCGCCTCTTAGCTGCCCTCAAGGCCCGCTCGCCGTCTGTCCTTGGAACTCTCCTCCGACGAAGCCTCACCAGGAGTCATCCCTGCCAGCCCAATCCCAGCTGCCTTCTCCGCCATTACCTATGCCGCGTGCTGTCTCACCACGTCGTAGTCCACAGCAAATATGGCCGAGCCAGCCACCATCCAGTTGGCGCGCCGCTGCTGACGCCATTGCCAGCAAGGAGAAACGAAGAGCAAAGAAGGACTTAGTGAACGAAGATGGAGCGGAAGGTTAGAGAAGGAGAAGGTGCCACCACTTTAGGCAAAGAAGAAGAGAGATGCAGAGAGTGATGAAATTGGGAGTGAGAACGTGAAGATGACACTATGCGAAGCCGATAGCGAGCTCCACCCTCGTCATCAAAATCTTTATGTTGCACGCGTCAAGGGTAATCCCACTTTTCTTTGTATGAGCTGCCATAGTGAGAATTGTGGCAATGCGACAGCCTTGTGCCATATCGACTAGTTGCATGAGCATGTCTTTTATTAGGCTGATACGTTCCGAGGCTGTTCGCATACCCTTTATTTTGGTTATATTGAGATGATTTTCCAAAGATAGACTGTAGGCGCGTCACTAGCTTCGCAATGAATGGTCATTGCCTAATTCAATAGTTCGTTTATGAGCTATAGCCTTTTTGTCTTTTTGTCCAGGACTTTTGGTTGAGTAAAATCTGCAACTTTGATGACTCAATGGCTATATTAACTATGAACTTAAATTAGGAACTCTATGTAAGAAAAGATTATGTGCAGGTTGAGGAATCATAATAGGTGACCATGGTGTATTTAGCATTGAATGCTTATGCATGTTGAATAGATGAAAATAATACATCTTAAGTTCCATCATGATGACAGCACCTATTAGATCTTGGACAATCATAACCAACATTTTAAAATACCATATAGACCTCGGGCACGATATTACCATCCCAATTAATTTATAAATTTAATACTATACTATCATCCTTAACAAGAGCTATATTTCATCCCTCCTCTTGTGTCCTGTAGCTGTGCAGGCTTACTTGTCTTAGTTATGCATACGAATCATGCTTGCTTCCAGAACTAAAGATTCATTCATATTATAAACTATACCCCAACTAAAACCTAAACCAAACTATAAAATAAATGTAATCAGA
This sequence comes from Stipa capillata, assembly GCA_019208055.1. Lineage (NCBI taxonomy): Eukaryota > Viridiplantae > Streptophyta > Magnoliopsida > Poales > Poaceae > Stipa > Stipa capillata. The sequence goes on from JAGXJF010000137.1 coordinate 2,895, forward strand.
CACTAGCTTAGTCTAGTGATTACAAAGGACAATAGCTTAAGAAGCTAATCATTGTTGCTCTGAAATGTGGTTTTTCACCTACCACTAAATTGATATTTGTTAACGGAGGTGTAAAGCTGTTAGTACGGTCATGTAAGCCACTCTAATAGTAGATCAGCTCAATTAGTTAAGCCAAGTCATGACCTCAACTAATTAGAATGTTGGATCATTGAACCATACATACCACATGTGAAAATCCAGAGCTAATCCACTAAAATTGCTTAAGCGATCTAAGTCTAGGATGAGTAGGTCTCGTAGTTAAGGCTGAAACCTTCCGGACTCGATCTAGTGACCTTCCATCGCTGGCCGTGCGTTGTTACCAAATTAAGAACTACAGCCTTGTCAATATCTTCGTTTAGAGTATTCGTTTGCCCATTTCTGACAAACGGTTTGTGAGATATGGGCAAAGTACTACTGCTGTCCAGATTTCGTTAACTTATAAATTGCATCTTCGGTTAATTGAATGGCCATGTTAGGGTAATAAGTAAACCCTGAACCTTACATATATATAAAAAGATTGTTGCATACATGTTGTATAGTCATGCCGATGACCATGTCATTTTAATGTATAGCGTGTGTCACTTCTAAAACGGTTTAAATCTGAAATTCCACCTTTTTAACACCTTACTCCAATCCCCTAGAATTCAACCTGCCCTTTTAAAACTGCCATGTGTATATCATGTATGTCATTACTATGTGAATCCAAACTTTATTAACATGAATTAAAACTAATCTATCAAACCTGCATTTTTAATATTGATTTTATAGTTATCACCTCTATTTTAGTTGCATATCTCGAAGCGTGAAAGCATCCTTGTTAAAAACTCATTCATATTAGAGTTATAATCTTACTAAAGTTAAAATATTAGAGTTATAATCTTACTAAAGTTAAAAACTGAAAGGTAAAAGGGATATTAACATGCTCATGTAAACCGTACTTCCTTTTTATTATAATTGCACCCATGCATCCCTGCCATGTTTGAGTTAGCTTCTTAGAGTCGCTCTTCTCTTTTGGAGGTTGATTGCTTCTTATCGGTGTTCCAAATGTTCTAGATTTCTTGCGAATGATCATCGGCGTATTATACTTCTCCCAGCAATAAGGCAAGCTCTGCAAAGCTCGGTAAAATTCCTAAGTATTTATGTTGTGATTTTGAATAAGGTGTATGCTTGAATGCAAAATTGATTGTACTACTATCGTGATGGGTGTAATCACTAGCATGGCTTGGTCCCATTGTGCCTTGTGACCCATAGTGATCTCTTAATTGGACTAATTAACTATGGAACCTTAATGGTGAGCTGTGATGATACGGAGGGCTCCGATCTTCACGATTTGGACCAAGATAACTAGCAAAGCCTACGAGGAAATCCCACCCCAACAACAATCCCCAAACGAGAAAGCCTTTGAGGAACTAGGAAACCAAGTCAACCTTACTCTCAATTGAATGCCACGTTTACCACTCGGAGGCACACGCCGATCCGTTCAATCCAAGAGGAAAGAAAGGCCTAGGGTGGAACTCCCAAATCTAGAGGGATGAAACCCTAGATTAAGGAGCAAAGCTCTACTTTTAGTCTTAACAATAGGTCTAATCTTACTTAGGGTTTTAAGACGGGTATTTATAGGGCTAACCCCGTAACCCTAGGGCACTAATCCAAAAGGGTACATGGGCCTCGGCCCGTTACTGTGCGCAGACAGTACACCCGGACATTCCGGGGTAACTTGTCCGGAATGTCCGGCCGTAGGGCCCGGACATTCCGGGGTAAGTTGCCCGGAATGTCCGGACGTCATATTCAATGGACGTCCGGAGGGTCGGAGCTGACACTCCGGGCAGCAGTCGCCCGGAGTCTCCGGGCCTGTCCGGAGTGTCCGGGCGTGGAGCTGGGCTGCGCTTCTCTCGGCCACCCATCCGGAGTCCGGGCCTGAGCGGGTCTCCGGGTACCTGCCCGAGGGGTGCTTCGGCCACCCCTCCGGAGTCTCCGGGGCAGGGGCCGGAATGTCCGGGCACCTGCCCGAGGGGCGCTTCTGGACGGGGTCGCCCGGAGTATCCGGGGTAGAGTTCCCGGACACTCCGGGTGTGTTGCAGCGGCTTCTGGCTGAGGCGCCCGGAGTATCCGGGGTAGAATTCCCGGACACTCCGGGTGTGTTGCAGCAGCTGGGTTCTTCCCCCCCCTTGGCTGGTTCCTTCCTCCCCTCGGCGTCGTCCCACGTGGTTAATCCTTCATACCTGAGCAAACATAGGGTCAACGCATTAGGTAGTAAGCCATTCACATGCGAATCAAGTGGAGACGCGTGAAGGACTAGAGTCACCTCGTGTTGGATAGCTTTAGCGCGAGCTCTAGTCATTGGACCACGGGGTGGACTTGGAGGAAGTGAACTTGGAGGGATGGAAATACCCTTGGTGCAGGAGATGTCCGCATCATCCCCCCCTTCTTGAGAAGGAGTCGACCTCGACTCCAAGTCATTGTAACCATGGAAGGGTGAGAGATCCGCGACGTTGAAAGTGTTGCTCACCGAGTACTTGCCCGCCGGAAGATCAATCTTGTAGGCGTTGTCACCAATGCGGTGAAGCACTTGGAAGGGTCCATCGGCACGGGGCATAAGCTTGGACTTGCGTTCTTCGGGGAAACGCTCCTTGCGGAGGTGAACCCACACAAGGTCACCGGGGTCAAACACCATCTTCTTCTTGCGTTGGTTGACTTTAGTGGCATGACGAAGTACTTGTTGCTCGATGGTGGCCCTTGTCGTCTCATGGAGCTTCTTGATGAACACCGCTCGCTTGTGAGCATCCATGTTGACTCGCTCGTGTAGCGGTAGTGGAAGAAGATCGAGGGGTGTAGAGGGGTTGAAGCCATACACCACCTCGAAAGGGCTCAAGTTTGTGGTAGAGTGTACCGCACGATTGTAGGCGAACTCCACATGGGGAATGCAATCCTCCCATTCCTTCAAGTTCTTCTTGATCATGGTGCGGAGGAGAGTTGATAAGGTGCGGTTGACGACCTCGGTTTGCCCATCGGTTTGTGGGTGGCAAGTTGTGGAGAAGAGGAGCTTGACTCCCAACTTGGCCCACAATGTCTTCCAAAAGTAGCTGAGGAACTTGACATCGCGGTCGGAGACAATGGTCTTGGGCACACCGTGAAGCCTCACAATTTCCCTGAAAAACAAATTGGCAACATGTGAAGCATCGTCGGTCTTGTGGCAAGGAATAAAATGTGCCATCTTGGAGAACCTATCCACAACCACAAATACAGAATCCCTCCCCGTTTTGGTCCTAGGCAGCCCAAGTACAAAATCCATACTAATATCCTCCCAAGGTGCACTAGGAATAGGAAGTGGAGTATAAAGGCCGTGGGGGTTCAGTTTTGACTTAGCTTTGTGGCATGTGATGCATCGTTGGACGAATCTCTCCACGTCTCGTCGCATCTTCGCCCAATAGAAGTGGTTGGACAGCATCATGTAGGTTTTATCTCTCCCAAAATGTCCCATCAAGCCGCCACCATGTGATTCCTGCAAAAGGAGCAAACGCACGGACGACTCGGGGATGCAAAGTTTGTTAGCTCGAAAGAGGAAACCCTCATGCATATGGTATTTATCCCAACCCTTTCCTTCTTGACATTTAGCAAAAGGGGAAGCAAATTCAGGGTCATTAGCATATAAATCTTTTAAGCACTCTAAACCCAAAACCTGGACTTCGAGTTGATTCAAAAGGGTCATTTTGCGGGAAAGAGCATCCGCCACAACATTCTCCTTACCCTTTTTGTATTTGACTACATAAGGGAATGTTTCAATGAATTCAACCCATTTTGCATGCCTACGGTTCAATTTAGCTTGGCCTTTAAGATATTTTAATGACTCATGATCGGAGTGAATAACAAACTCTTTTGGCCAAAGGTAATGTTGCCACACCTTAAGAACACGAACCAAAGCATACAATTCTTTGTCATAAACCGGGTAGTTAAGTTGAGCACCATTCAATTTCTCACTAAAATAAGCAACCGGTTTACCCTCTTGCATGAGCACACCTCCTATACCGATCCCACTAGCATCACATTCTACTTCAAAGGTTTTAGTGAAATCCGGTAAAGCAAGCAAGGGTGCCTCAGTTAAGCGTTTCTTTAACTCTTGAAAAGCATTTTCTTGAGATTGCTTCCACACAAAAGGAACATTCTTTCTAGTTAACTCATTCAAAGGGGAAGCAATGGCACTAAAATCCTTTACAAAACGACGGTAGAAACTTGCTAGGCCATGGAAGCTACGAACTTGACTCACGTTGATAGGGGTAGGCCAATTTTTAATTGCTTCAATTTTAGATTCATCTACCTCTATGCCATGAGTAGAAACAACAAAGCCTAAGAACACAAGCTTCTCCGTACAAAATGTGCACTTCTCAAGATTAGCAAATAAGCGTTCATTCCTAAGCACTAGTAGAACTTGCTTAATGTGAGCAACATGATCATGCAACGTTCTACTGTATATGAGAATGTCATCAAAATAGACTACCACAAATTTTCCAATGAATTGGCGCAAGACATGATTCATCAAGCGCATAAAAGTGCTAGGAGCATTAGATAAACCAAAAGGCATAACAAGCCACTCATAAAGACCAAATTTGGTTTTGAAGGCGGTTTTCCATTCATCTCCCTCACTCATTCTTATTTGGTGATAGCCACTCTTCAAATCAATTTTAGAGAAAATGGTTGCGCCGCTAAGCTCATCTAGCATGTCATCTAAGCGTGGAATGGGATGGCGATATCGCACAGTGATATTATTGATAGCACGACAATCAACACACATGCGCCAAGAGCCGTCCTTTTTGGGGACAAGAATGACAGGAACGGCACAAGGGCTCAAGCTTTCGCGAACATACCCCTTGTCAAGTAGCTCCTGTACTTGACGTTGTATTTCCTTGGTCTCCTCGGGGTTGGCGCGGTACGGCGGCCGGTTGGGAAGAGGCGCTCCCGGGATGAGGTCGATGCGGTGCTCGATGCCTCGAATGGGTGGAAGTCCCGCCGGGATCTCATCGGGGAAGACGTCCTCGAACTCCTGCAAAACACGAGACATAGCTAGAGGAAGTGGAGGTGAGTCGTTAGCTAAAGCTACTACATCTTTGTACACAAGTACGAAGTGTAGCGGAGATGGGGTTATTCCTCACTCCTCTCATCTCGGCTTTGGTGGCTAGCATCACTAAGCCTCTACTCTCTTCCTTGCTCTTTTCTCTCAATTTGGGCTTGTGGCTCTCACTCACCAAAAGGTGGAGGTCACTCAAGGTGGTGCTCTCTCGCTCACTCCTTTTCTTCTCATCTTGTAGCCTTGCCAACTTCTGAGCATTGTCGGCGATGATTTGGCTTGGTGTCATAGGCCGTAGCACGAACTCCTTGTGTTGCCACCGGAAGATATACTCATTTGTGTGCCCATCGTGGCGTGCCGATCGATCATATTGCCATGGTCGGCCCAAGAGAAGGTGGCATACCGTCATTGGCACTACATCACACTCCACGGTGTCTTGGTAAGCTCCGATCTTGAAGGCAACTTGTACCGTGTATTGTATCTTGACGGTGCCACTATCGCTCAACCATTGCACATGATAAGGACGAGGGTGCTTCTTGTACTTCAAGTTGAGCTTGGAGCAAAGTTCTTGACTCGCCAAGTTGTGACAACTCCCACCATCGATTATCACCTTGATGGTTTTGCCGTCGATTGCGGCCTTGGTTTGGAAGAGATTGCATCGTTGCTCGGGTTCATCTTGGAGTTGGACGGTGAGGATCTTCTTGGTGACGACGAGTGACGGTCCCGACTCGGTCTCGCAATAGATTCGCTCTTGTCCATACTCTTCTTCGCCTTCTTGCTCAAGCCTTGCTACCTCTTGTATAGCATCAATCTCGCCTTCGCTTGCAGACTCAAACTCGCCCTCTTCGGTGATCAACATCACACGTGCATTGGGGCACTCTCTTTGCATATGGCCACGCCCTTGGCACTTGAAGCAAACAATGTCACGGGTCTTGCCCGTTGAAGCCATGGAGGAAACATTGCTTCTAGCGGGGGCATCCCTTTGAAGATGATGTGGTAGGGCGGCTCGCATTGGTCCATTGACGCACGCTTGTACTTCCACCTCCCAGGTGACTTTCTGACTTAGTTGAGGTTCGCCTTGGAGCAAACTTGGCACTAGAAGTGGGGCGAGGAGCAACCGCCGTGGCACGTGGAGTGTACGGAGTGGTACGTGCGGCATAAAGTTGAAGTCTTGGAGTAGCGAGCATCCTCTTGTACTTGGCGCTCGGCCTTGATGGCTTGATGCACTAACTCCACAACGGTGTTGTAGGGTTGGTAGTTGTCACGGCCCCGGAATAGAATATGACTAGAGGAACGAACAGTCGCCAAGGACCGAAGGCATCCGTCGACTGGGTGGCACGGTACCTGCGCCGTACGCACCACAGTGGAGGGATCCGACACCCGACCCCACCTTGGGTCGAGCCGGCCGGAAGCGACTGGGCTTCCCAGAGCCACATTCAATTCCACGAGTCGTGTGAAGGTCTAGAGTCGTTCACGAACGCTACCGTGCAGAGTAGAGTCGGAGGAGCCCGGCAGTTCTACCCACACCCTAACCTAGCTCGAAGCTAGTGGGTCGCTCAAAAGCCCGGTAGAAACCACCCACACCCTGCCTGGCCGGCACAGCATCTCAGCCAGCGGGTCACTCAACCGAGATCTCGCTCAACAAAGTAACACAAGGAACGGCCGTAGTCCTTCACGACTAACCCATATACTTCATATCATACACGCAATGTATATGGGCAGTCTGTTATAAACAACTTGAGCATCACAACAAAACACTACGATACGATAACATACTAGTCGTCCACCACGGACGATAAGGTTACAGCATTTAAGACATATCCGAGTACGGAGTCAAACAACAGCGGAAACGAATTAAAGAGGGTCCCACAGCAGCCTAAGAACTGCTGACTAGTAGTTCAACAAAAGAGGTTCCCCGAACCGATCACCAACCAAGGATAAAGCCAAATGCACTAAACATCGTCGAAGAATTCCTCGACCCCTGGCTCACCTGCAATGATCTAGGAAAGCCCTAGGTGAGTACAAAGTACTCGCAAGACTTATTCGTGCTTGATTAGATGTCCTACTCATACTAGGATAACATTATTAAACATGATGCATATCAACATAAGCAACAAGGTCAAATCAATTCATTCATCCACCAAGTAGAACATAGATGTCACCTACAATCCAATCTTCCAGATATCTCTACTTAGGGGGTGTGATGGTAACTCCTAGTCACATGTGGTTCCCAACTCAGTGGCACGATGACCACAGTGGCGCGATGACCACAACATAACTCAGTGGCACGATGACCACAGTGGCACGATGACCACAATATAACTCAGTGGCACGATGACCACAGTGGCACGATGACCACAATATATCCAGATCCCCACATTGATAGTGTACCATCACCACCACACCTCAATTTCATCTCTCGGGTCGTTACCGGCAGACGATCACCCTGAGTATAGCGAGTGCCTTATCCCTTGGAGGTTGCAAGGCTCCAAGGGTCTTAGTCTTACCTCGACCATACCCCAGCATCGCTGTCGCCAACGCCCACGTGTAGCAAGGGGAGTTGTACCGATAGAATCACCTCAGGTTGGTATCGCGACAACCACCTTAACACCTCGTCGCAACAGGCCCCTCCAATGATACCAACTTTATCCATCGTACACTTTCCCTTCGGCTCTCACATCTTACTTTAAAGGGTTCAAGTGTACTTTATATCCGATTACTTCAATTAAAGACACACATATCATATACACCTCCTAGCATGCTAGTTGACATAATCTTAACCAGAGTGCAGTAGAACGATACGAGCATCATCATAAAATAAGTAAGACAATACTGGAATAAAAGGGATGCAACAAGCTCTGCTTGCCTTCGTAGAACTGCTCCTGATCCTGCGTCGGTTCGTGAGCTTGCGGGTCTCCTTCTTCGAAGTCTAGTGCAAGAAATCGAGCATCGGGAATGAGTGCTAATGGAACAATCAGCATGTATGCATGGGGGCTAATGCAACTAATGAGTGTTCAGTCATGCGTCAGGTTTAAGTGCGTGAAGGCTATTCATTTTAAGCTTGCGAAGGTTATGGTGTTACCCTAATTTACATGCAAGCTAAGTGATGTACAATTACGAGCTAGGGCTTCGGAGTTCTTGCTTAAGTTGGAAAGTTATGGAGCTAAACATATTCGACTCGAAAGTGCTCTGGAAAACTAAACTAACGTCGCTGGAATCACCCCATTTGGAGTTACGAGTAGGAACTTACGCTTCGTCGAGTTAGGGTTTAGCGGGGCTCGACAACTAAAGGAGCTAACCCTAATATCAAGTCATGCATGTAACTCTACTGCAATTTTAATTATTTCATGTCACAGGATATCTCATAAGCTTTTCAACACTATAAGGATCGTCGGAAACGGAGGTAGGGTCAAAAACCTAGGGTTTACGGACCCTCGACAACCCTAGAACTTCTACCCTAAGTAACAGCATGTGCATGTACTCAAAATCAACTTTTGATTCAGCCATTTTGTAGAGAATCTTCTGAGGTTTCCAAATATATAAAAATTTCTAAATTTGGGCTTATGGTTCAAAAGTTATGAACATTTGAAATTTCCTACAAACTTAACCCTAAACCAGTCGAAACCCTAAATGCTAAACGTACCCGAGCGCTACCCAACCTCATCTGCAATCCCTAAGTACACCCGAGAGACTACCCAGCGAATCCCCCCACTAATCCACCTCAGCAGTAGTGGGGCCGACATGTCATACACTGAGCTACTCGGGATCCAATCAGCGCACGCCATCTGTCTCACCCTCTCTCTCTCTCCCGCTCTCTCTCTCTCTCTCTCGCTGGACTCGCCGGAGCCGAGCTTCAGACGGCGGCGCCTCGCCGGAGGGCTCGCCGCCGGGCGCTCTGGTACTCGGTGGAGCTCGGGATAAGGGGCAAAAGGGTCGAGGTCTCACCCTGAGCTCGTTTCTGTCCTTGGGGAAGACAGAGGAGGCCGGGAAGAAGGTCGACGACGGCGAGGTGACGACGGGAGCTTCGGTCGCCGGTGAAGGAGGGGGTTAGGGCTCAGATCTGCAGAGGGGAGTGCACAGAAGTGTTAGGGGAGGAGAGGGGTGTCTCTGGAGCTAGAAGATGCTGTCCGAGGCCCACTGGAGCAGCCACTGGAGCTCACCGGAGTTGGGGTGCCGGACTTGGGGACGAAGACAGTGGCTACGACTTCCTGGGCTCGGATCTGCAGAACAGGGTGGAGAGGGAGGTAAGGGAGAGTGAGAGGAAGCTCTGGGGAGAAAATTAGTAGCTCTAGCTCACTGAGGCACTGGGGATTGCTCGTCGGAGGTGAACGCCGGAGCTCGGGAAGAATGGATTTGGGCACTGGAGTTTTAGGGTTAGGGTTTTCCGACCGGGGAGTGAGAGGGGAGGGGGAGAACTGTCGGGACCGGGGCTTTATAGGGCGGCGAGCGGCTCAGACCGGCTCTGCCGGGATCAGAGCACCGCCCCGCTCGGCCAGCCGGCGTCGGAGGCGTGGCCGAAGGGGCCTGACACGCGGGCCCGGGCGACACGGCAGAGGGGGGAGCTGACAGGGGGGGCCCGCCCTGTCAGCGAGAGGGGAGACGCGCGCGGGCGCGCGAGGGGGAGTGGGCCGGCCAGCTGGGCCGGCCGAGCAGGCTTTTAGGTCCGAGTAGGTTAGGTTTAATTCTTTTTCTTTTTCTTTTATCCTGATTCTTCCCCACGATATTTTATGTGCAAAATTTCTGCTCCAATTAGCTGAAATTTTTACCAGGGCCCTCTAATATTATTCTTGAGCTACTGTATAAGTTTGAACTCAATTGGAGTTGATTTGAGTGAGGGTCCAGTACAACTCTAGGGTTTTGACCTAATCGGCAATTTGAACTGCGACTAGGGTTTTTAGGGTTCCTTCAAAAATTCTCAAACTTTGTATGGGGGCTAGTATCTACCATTTCATGTCTATTTCCAAAGTTTGAGGCATTTCGATCCAACCTAGCTTGTCCATCTACTAAACCCTAGTTTCTCGGACTCTTTAGGGTTTGTCCTCGGATAATCCAATCAGGCTATGATTTCATGTGGGGTTTTGGAATACTTTCTTAGGTGGTGAATGTTGGGAAAGTTGGAAGGGGGATCCACTGGTGGGACCCACTGGACCCACCCCCTTATTAGGGCTTTTATCGAGGTTCGATACTTCAAATAAATTGATTGGTGTTAATTTCCACAAATTGAGTTTTCAAGGATGAGATATGCACATATTCTATAGTTTCACTTACATTGATTGGTGTTTGCAACTATTCTCACCGAGGATGAAATATTTACGTATTCGACAATACATCAATACATTGTTTCAAAAGTTTACAAAGGTGGGGTGGATGGGGATGTCATGTATGCATGAGATGCAATGAACCCTAATCGAGACTTGGGACTTACAAAACCTACCCCCCTTAAAAAGATCTCGACCCGAGATCTCTAACGTTCGACAAACAATGTTGGAAACTCCTTCCTGAGCCAATCTTCTCGTTCCCATGTAGCTTCATCTTCGGTGTGATTGCTCCACTGAACCTTGAAAAACTTGATGGTACGGCGTCGAGTCTTGCGCTCTGTCTCATCGAGGATGCACACGGGATGCTCCCGATAAGAAAGATCTTCATGTAATACTTCGATTTCAGGATTGATCTTCCTCTCGGGGACTCGATGACAAGCCTTCAGCTGGGAGACATGGAAGACGTCGTGCATCCGAGATAGATAGTCAGGTAGTTCCAGCTGGTACGCCACGGTTCCTCTTTTGGCCAAGATCCGATAGGGTCCGATGTATCGGGGAGCGAGTTTGCCTTTCATCGCGAAGCGGCGAACACCTCTGAACGGTGTGACCTTCAGGTATACACTGTCTCCGACTTGGAATGTAACTTCGCGACGATGAGGGTCTGCATAACTCTTTTGTCTGCACTGGGCTTCGCGAAGACGTTCTCGGATGAGCTGGACCATGTCTTCGGCTTCTTCGATTGGGTTAGGCCCGAAGAACTGTCTTTCCCCTGTCTCGGACCAATTTAACGGAGTTCTACACTTTCTTCCATAGAGTACCTCGAAAGGTGCCATACCAAGGCTGGCTTGATAACTGTTGTTGTATGCGAACTCGGCATAGGGTAGACAATCCTCCCAGTTGGAACCTAAGGCTAGTGCACATGACCTTAGCATATCTTCAAGAATCTGGTTGGTTCTCTCAACCTGACCTCCGGTCTGAGGATGGAAAGCAGTGCTAAAAGACAAGGAGGTTCCCATAGCTTCTTGCAGACTCTTCCAGAATCGGCTAGTAAATTGAGTGCCTCGATCCGAAATGATTCGCTTGGGGACACCGTGGAGGCAAACAATCCGAGCGATGTACAATCTTGCTAATTGACTCACTTTATGCGTTGTCTTGACAGGGATGAAGTGAGCAACTTTGGAGAGGCGATCCACAATCACCCATACTGCATCGTTACCTTTAGGGGATCTCGGCAGACCTACCACAAAGTCCATTCCGATTTCTTCCCATTTCCACTCAGGGACTGGGATTGGTTGGAGCAGGCCTGCTGGTCTTTGGTGCTCAGCCTTCACTCGTCGACATATATCGCACTCAGCTACATAACGAGCGATCTCCCGTTTCATCCTTGTCCACCAAAATCGTTGGCGGAGATCTTGGTACATCTTTGTGCTCCCGGGATGAATGGTCAACGGGGAATTGTGAGCCTCATGGAGAATTAGGTCTTTCAGCTGCTGATTCTTGGGTACTACCAGCCTCTTTCCAAACCAGAGTACTCCATCCTTATCTTCGCTGAAACAGGTTGTGGTTCCACTTTTCACCTTCTCTTTGATTTTCTGGATGCCTGCGTTCTGAGCCTGGGCAGCCTTGATCTGATCCTCTAGGGTCGGCCTTACCTCTATTGCGGCAAGAGAACCCTGCTCAACCATCTCCAGGTTGAGCCGCTGAAATTCCAAATGGAGTGGTGGTTGCTGTTCCCGGATCATGGTAGTATTGCAATAAGCCTTCCGACTGAGGGCATCAGCAACAACGTTAGCTTTGCCAGGTGTATAGTTCAAACCTAGGTCATAGTCCTTAATGAGTTCCAACCATCTCCTCTGACGAAGGTTCAAATCCGGCTGGGTGAAAAGATATTTCAAGCTCTTGTGATCCGAGTAAATTTCGCAACGATTACCGATGAGGTAATGTCGCCATACTTTGAGAGCGTGAACCACGGCGGCTAATTCCAGGTCATGAGTGGGGTAGTTGGCCTCGTGGGGACGCAATTGGCGTGACGCATAAGCTACGACACGGCCCTCTTGCATGAGGACACAACCTAGCCCATTCCGGGACGCATCACAATATACTTCAAAATCCTTGTCAACGTCCGGAAGGATCAGCACTGGGGCGGATGTCAATCTTTTCTTGAGCTCTTGGAAGCTTGCTTCACACTTGTCAGTCCATACAAACTTGGCGTCCTTTTTCAACAGTTCAGTCATCGGCTTGGCTATGGAAGAGAAGCCTTCGATGAACCGGCGGTAATATCCTGCCAAACCCAGAAAACTCCGGATCTGGGTAACCGACTTAGGTTGCTTCCATTCTTGGACGGCTTGAACTTTACTAGGTTCCACTGCAACACCGGTGGCTGACAGGACATGACCCAAGAATTCGACTTCATGCTTCCAAAACTCGCACTTCGAGAATTTGGCATACAGGCGATGCTCACGGAGCTTGCCGAGTACCATTCTCAAGTGGTCTTCGTGCTCGGACTCAGTCTTGGAGTAGATGAGAATATCATCGATGAACACGACAACAAATCGGTCCAGGTATTCCATGAAGACGGAGTTCATGAGTTGCATGAACGTGGAGGGGGCATTGGTCAATCCAAATGACATGACCGTATACTCATACGACCCATAACGAGTGGTGAATGCAGTCTTCGGTATGTCTTCGGACCTTATCTTGATTTGGTGATAGCCTAGCCTGAGGTCGATCTTGGAGAAGACACAAGCACCGGTCAACTGATCAAAAAGATCATCAATCCGGGGAAGTGGGTACTTGTTCTTCACTGTAAGTTCATTCAGTGGGCGATAGTCGACTACCATTCGGAGGCTGTCATCCTTCTTCTTCACAAACATGGCTGGACAACCCCACGGTGACGAACTGGGTCTGATAAAACCTTTGCTTTCCAGCTCCTGGAGCTGCTTCTTCATTTCCAATAACTCCTTTGGGGATATCCTATATGGTCGCCTCGAAACAGGAGCTGTTCCAGGCGGGAGGTCAATGACGAACTCCACGGCACGATCCGGGGGCATACCCGGCAATTCCTCCGGAAATACGTCCGGGTACTCGCACACAATGGGTACAAGCTCTATGTCCTGGTCGGGGGTGCCACTCATGGCGAAAAGACACCCAGAGATGGATGGGGACACAAAGTCCACCTTCTTGCCGGAATCGGTGCTAAGGGCCACAGACCGACTGGCACAGTCTATCTTTGCTTTGTGTTGGATCAGCCAGTTCATTCCTAATATCACGTCTAACCCCTTTGTGTCAAGGACCACTGTATTGGCTAGGAACACTTCCCCATCGATTTCTATTTTAACTCCCTCGCAGACTGCATCGGCCCTTAATTCTGATCCAGGGGTTGCAATAAGGAGGGGTGGATGCAATGCGGATGAGGGAACATGATTCTCATGCACAAATTTGCTGGATATAAAAGAGTGCGATGCTCCTGAATCGAAGAGAACGACGGCAGGAGCTGAGTTGACAGGGAGCGTACCCAAAACCACCTCTGGCGCCTCCTGCGCTTCATCTGCAGTGATATGATTCACTCTGCCACGGCCGGGGACTTGGGGTTTACGAGGAGCTTGACCTCTAGCGGGTTGGCTACCACCTGGTTGTCCTTGCTGCACCTTTGGGGCAAAAGAATGCCCGGTGCGAGGTTGGTGGCAGTTGTTGGCGAAGTGTCCCATTGCCCCGCAGTTAAAGCAGCGCACCTTGTTTAGGTCCAGCGGTGGCCGTGACGATCCTCCCAGGGACTGGGGCTGGTATGCTTGCGGTTGTGGGCGTGGAGCATACCCCTGAGGCCTTGGGGCGTACTGCACTGCTGGGCGGGTTGGCTGCTGCTGCCACACCCGGGGTCGTTGGGAACTGCTGGCCGCGGTCTTCAGAGCTTCTCGGTCACGTTTGCGGTTCTTCTCAAGGATACCTTCCTTGGCTTCCACCTTAATGGCCTTGCCGACAAGGTACTGAAAGTTACGCATGTCGACAGTGGCCAACTTGGCCTGCATCTCATCGTTCAACTTTCCCATGAACTTTTCTACCTTTTTCCCATCTGTGGATACTTCATCCGAGGCATAGCGCGCTAGATGGTTGAACTCTCGGAGGAATTGGGTAACGGGCCTCTTGCCTTGGCGGAGGTTTCGGAATTCTTCCTTTTTCAGTGCCATTATCTCTTCGGGGACATGGAACTCACGGAATCCGGTCTGGAATTCGGCCCATGTGACCACGTGTCCTACCGCTTGCATAGCGAGGAAATTCTCCCACCAATCGGCGGCGGCTCCCTCAAGGTAGTGGGAGGCATAGCTGACCTTGTCGGCCTCGGGGCAATGGGCCAACTGTAGCTTTCTCTCCATTGTCTTGATCCAATTATCCGCTTCTAATGGATCATCAGTCTGATCAAAGGTCGGTGGTTGGGTCCGTTGAAAGTCTCCCAGGCTACCGCGAACCGGACCATCCGCTGCGCCTTGATTGCGCGCGAGTTGCTCCAAGATTCTGTTCTGAGTGATCAGCAGGTCCGCAATGTTAGGCTGCTGAGGAGGAGGTGGCACTGGTTCCCCTTCACGCTCACGGTCTTCAGGTGCGGCTGGCCGTTGGGGAGGAGGTGGTACTGGTTCCTCCTCACGCCCACGGCGTCCACGTGCGGCACCACGAGTTCCAGACGCCATTCTGTTGCAGTCAAGGACAACAGCAAGAACGGATCAAAGTTAGAGAGGCGGAAACAAATGTCTCACACTGGTTCAGTGGGGTATTTATGAACATATAGCATTGTTCCCTACACTTTCACGAGGAGATGAATAGTAGAACAACGATAAGAACGATATTGGATTGCCATAATACGTTCACCCAGTCCATAAGTTAAGGCTGCGGTTTAGATCACCTTACGGTGAACTAAACGTTTCCAAATGCCAAAATTACAGCCCATAATACCCAATTACATGCCTCCAAAAGAATTCTTAAACCTAGGGTTCGGTCCGGCTTACATTACAAAATGAGACCATTGACTCGATACTAAATCCAAACAGCACTTCTAAGGGTTTCCTAGTGCTTTTTCATCACACCAATAGGTCTCGTAAGCCTCCATTGCTATTCTCCAAGCATCATCTCACTCCTCACCAGATGGTGGGTTGCTAGTGGTGTACCACACCCGCTCTTCCGGGTCTTCTTCTTCTTCTTCGGACAGTGCAGCTTCGTCAGTGGGAACTGAGGTGGCTGGCGTCGAGGCATTTGCTTCTGAGGATCTTGGGGTGAAAAGCCGAAGGTACTGTCGGGCTGTCATCCTTTTGCGCGGCTTCGCTCCAGAACTCTCAGGTTGGTTGGTCTTACAAGGTGGAGGCGGGGTTGGCTCCTCCACCGGGACATAAGGGCTCTCGCCGCAAGACTCATCCTCATTCGCCACATGGTATCTCCGGCGCAACTCCATGCGAAGCTTGCGGTTAACTTTTGTCAATCGTTCCACTTCTTGAGTAGCCTTTCCATAATCCTGATACAGCCTGTGGTGCATTACTTCCGCATCAACAATGTGCTGGATCGTCTCCAACTCAGTCTCATCATCTTCTTCGTCGTCACTTGGCACTGGTACCCTAATGCTGGCACCTCCATCAGTAATCTGGGGAATGAGACGGAAGGGAGAAAATAGAAAGATCTCGTCGAAGTGATGCCGTAGGTGGAGAACTGCTTTTCTTGAGGCTTCCAATCGGGCATCTTCATCACTGGGTCTAGATGATGTAAAGGTCTGATCCAAGTCCGAGACCTTCACTGCGACCCATGCCATCCAAAAGTGAGTCTTTCCATGAACCTTATAAGTCTTGGCATGGAAGGCAGGGAGTTCTTCCGGGGGCACTCCAAGATATTCCAACATCCTCCACAACAAGGCAGCCCATCCTCCAAGCTGTTGCGGGTCGGTCACAACGTTATACACCATCCTATACAAATAAAAGGGGTTAGAGAGGACAGGGTTAGCCACACAATGAAAACAAATGCAATAGAAGAGAGTCTTGGAACTAAGAATGAGGGGATACGGAATAAAAAGCAAGCTACTTATTGACTTTAAACATAGGGTTTAACTTTTTAAATAATTTTCTGGCCAAGTGGCGCAGCGGGAGCCCTAACTAACGACCACCTGCAATTGGCTTCCTACGGTCAGTTCGGCTCTGATACCAAGCTGTCACGGCCCCGGAATAGAATATGACTAGAGGAACGAACAGTCGCCAAGGACCGAAGGCATCCGTCGACTGGGTGGCACGGTACCTGCGCCGTACGCACCACAGTGGAGGGATCCGACACCCGACCCCACCTTGGGTCGAGCCGGCCGGAAGCGACTGGGCTTCCCAGAGCCACATTCAATTCCACGAGTCGTGTGAAGGTCTAGAGTCGTTCACGAACGCTACCGTGCAGAGTAGAGTCGGAGGAGCCCGGCAGTTCTACCCACACCCTAACCTAGCTCGAAGCTAGTGGGTCGCTCAAAAGCCCGGTAGAAACCACCCACACCCTGCCTGGCCGGCACAGCATCTCAGCCAGCGGGTCACTCAACCGAGATCTCGCTCAACAAAGTAACACAAGGAACGGCCGTAGTCCTTCACGACTAACCCATATACTTCATATCATACACGCAATGTATATGGGCAGTCTGTTATAAACAACTTGAGCATCACAACAAAACACTACGATACGATAACATACTA
Source organism: Stipa capillata (assembly GCA_019208055.1). Classification (NCBI taxonomy): domain Eukaryota; kingdom Viridiplantae; phylum Streptophyta; class Magnoliopsida; order Poales; family Poaceae; genus Stipa; species Stipa capillata. The sequence goes on from JAGXJF010000137.1 coordinate 19,952, forward strand.
GTCGTCCACCACGGACGATAAGGTTACAGTATTTAAGACATATCCGAGTACGGAGTCAAACAACAGCGGAAACGAATTAAAGAGGGTCCCACAGCAGCCTAAGAACTGCTGACTAGTAGTTCAACAAAAGAGGTTCCCCGAACCGATCACCAACCAAGGATAAAGCCAAATGCACTAAACATCGTCGAAGAATTCCTCGACCCCTGGCTCACCTGCAATGATCTAGGAAAGCCCTAGGTGAGTACAAAGTACTCGCAAGACTTATTCGTGCTTGATTAGATGTCCTACTCATACTAGGATAACATTATTAAACATGATGCATATCAACATACGCAACAAGGTCAAATCAATTCATTCATCCACCAAGTAGAACATAGATGTCACCTACAATCCAATCTTCCAGATATCTCTACTTAGGGGGTGTGATGGTAACTCCTAGTCACATGTGGTTCCCAACTCAGTGGCACGATGACCACAGTGGCGCGATGACCACAATAACTCAGTGGCACGATGACCACAATACTAACTCAGTGGCACGATGACCACAGTGGCACGATGACCACAATATATCCAGATCCCCACATTGATAGTGTACCATCACCACCACACCTCAATTTCATCTCTCGGGTCGTTACCGGCAGACGATCACCCTGAGTATAGCGAGTGCCTTATCCCTTGGAGGTTGCAAGGCTCCAAGGGTCTTAGTCTTACCTCGACCATACCCCAGCATCGCTGTCGCCAACGCCCACGTGTAGCAAGGGGAGTTGTACCGATAGAATCACCTCAGGTTGGTATCGCGACAACCACCTTAACACCTCGTCGCAACAGGCCCCTCCAATGATACCAACTTTATCCATCGTACACTTTCCCTTCGGCTCTCACATCTTACTTTAAAGGGTTCAAGTGTACTTTATATCCGATTACTTCAATTAAAGACACACATATCATATACACCTCCTAGCATGCTAGTTGACATAATCTTAACCAGAGTGCAGTAATAACGATACGAGCATCATCATAAAATAAGTAAGACAATACTGGAATAAAAGGGATGCAACAAGCTCTGCTTGCCTTCGTAGAACTGCTCCTGATCCTGCGTCGGTTCGTGGGCCTGCAGGTCTCCTTCTTCGTAGTCTAGTGCAAGAAATCGAGCATCGGGAATGAGTGCTAATGGAACAATCAGCATGTATGCATGGGGGCTAATGCAACTAATGAGTGTTCAGTCATGCGTCAGGTTTAAGTGCGTGAAGGCTATTCATTTTAAGCTTGCGAAGGTTATGGTGTTACCCTAATTTACATGCAAGCTAAGTGATGTACAATTACGAGCTAGGGCTTCGGAGTTCTTGCTTAAGTTGGAAAGTTATGGAGCTAAACATATTCGACTCGAAAGTGCTCTGGAAAACTAAACTAACGTCGCTGGAATCACCCCATTTGGAGTTACGAGTAGGAACTTACGCTTCGTCGAGTTAGGGTTTAGCGGGGCTCGACAACTAAAGGAGCTAACCCTAATATCAAGTCATGCATGTAACTCTATTGCAATTTTAATTATTTCATGTCACAGGATATCTCATAAGCTTTTCAACACTATAAGGATCGTCGGAAACGGAGGTAGGGTCAAAAACCTAGGGTTTACGGACCCTCGACAACCCTAGAACTTCTACCCTAAGTAACAGCATGTGCATGTACTCAAAATCAACTTTTGATTCAGCCATTTTGTAGAGAATCTTCTGAGGTTTCCAAATATATAAAAATTTCTAAATTTGGGCTTATGGTTCAAAAGTTATGAACATTTGAAATTTCCTACAAACTTAACCCTAAACCAGTCGAAACCCTAAATGCTAAACGTACCCGAGCGCTACCCAACCTCATCTGCAATCCCTAAGTACACCCGAGAGACTACCCAGCGAATCCCCCCCACTAATCCACCTCAGCAGTAGTGGGGCCGACATGTCATACACTGAGCTACTCGGGATCCAATCAGCGCACGCCATCTGTCTCACCCTCTCTCTCTCTCTCTCCCGCTCTCTCTCTCTCTCCTCGCTGGACTCGCCGGAGCCGAAGCTTCAGACGGCGGCGCCTCGCCGGAGGGCTCGCCGCCGGGCGCTCTGGTACTCGGTGGAGCTCGGGATAAGGGGCAAAAGGGTCGAGGTCTCACCCTGAGCTCGTTTCTGTCCTTGGGGAAGACAGAGGAGGCCGGGAAGAAGGTCGACGACGGCGAGGTGACGGCGGGAGCTTCGGTCGCCGGTGAAGGAGGGGGTTAGGGCTCAGATCTGCAGAGGGGAGTGCACAGAAGTGTTAGGGGAGGAGAGGGGTGTCTCTGGAGCTAGAAGATGCTGTCCGAGGCCCACTGGAGCAGCCACTGGAGCTCACCGGAGTTGGGGTGCCGGACTTGGGGACGAAGACAGTGGCTACGACTTCCTGGGCTCGGATCTGCAGAACAGGGTGGAGAGGGAGGTAAGGGAGAGTGAGAGGAAGCTCTGGGGAGAAAATTAGTAGCTCTAGCTCACTGAGGCACTGGGGATTGCTCGTCGGAGGTGAACGCCGGAGCTCGGGAAGAATGGATTTGGGCACTGGAGTTTTAGGGTTAGGGTTTTCCGACCGGGGAGTGAGAGGGGAGGGGGAGAACTGTCGGGACCGGGGCTTTATAGGGCGGCGAGCGGCTCAGACCGGCTCTGCCGGGATCAGAGCACCGCCCCGCTCGGCCAGCCGGCGTCGGAGGCGTGGCCGAAGGGGCCTGACACGCGGGCCCGGGCGACACGGCAGAGGAGGGAGCTGACAGGGGGGGCCCGCCCTGTCAGCGAGAGGGGAGACGCGCGCGGGCGCGCGAGGGGGAGTGGGCCGGCCAGCTGGGCCGGCCGAGCAGGCCTTTTAGGTCCGAGTAGGTTAGGTTTAATTCTTTTTCTTTTTCTTTTATCCTGATTCTTCCCCACGATATTTTATGTGTAATTTCTGCTCCAATTGACCTGAAATTTTTACCAGGGGTCCTAGATATTATTCTTTAGTTGCTGTATAAGTTTGGAGCAATTTGGGGTTCATTTGAGTGAGGGTCTAGTTCAATTTGGGATTTTGACCTAATCGACGATTAGCACTGCGACTAGGTTTTTGGTTCCTCCAAAAATTCTCAAATTTGGTAGGGGGCTAGTATCTACCAAATCATGCCTAATTCCAAAGTTGAGGCATTTTGATCCATCTTAGCTTGTCCATTTGCTAAACCCTAGTTTCTCGACTCTTTAGGGTTTGTCCTCGGATAATCAAATCAGGCTATGATTTCATGTGGGTTTTGGACAATTCTTAGGAGATGAGTGTTGGGAAAGTTGGAAAAAGGTTGGAAGGGGGATCCACTGGTGGGACCCACTGGACCCACCCCCTTATTAGGGCTTTTATCGAGGTTCGATACTTCAAATAAATTGATTGGTGTTAATTTCCACAAATTGAGTTTTCAAGGATGAGATATGCACATATTCTATAGTTTCAATTACATTGATTGGTGTTTGCAACTATTCTCACCGAGGATGAAATATTTACGTATTCGACAATACATCAATACATTGTTTCAAAAGTTTACAAAGGTGGGGTGGATGGGGATGTCATGTATGCATGAGATGCAATGAACCCTAATCGAGACTTGGGACTTACAACTTGGGCACAAAGGCGAGCCCCAGTATTCTCTCTCATCTCTGTCCAGACAGGACGGCTAGCTGCTCACATGTTCGCCTCACTCATTTTGTACTTGTCTCCACCAAATAGTGCATATCCATCGAACTCAAGTGAGGCCATATGCAACTTTCTTCTCTTCGGAATAATTGTGCATCCAGAAGACCTTGTTCCCTTGAGCTCTCCATGTGAGGTATTCTTCGGGATCCATTGCATCACCGAGAACTGTGGACCTTGTGAACTACAGCTTGCCAAACTTTTTCCTCCCCATCTCCTGGTGGGACCCCTCTGCCGTTGTTCTGTACCCTCATCCTGATAATTCCACCTTCTGAGACCCTGGGGTCTCTGTCCCGGGTCTCTTTGATGTCTTGGCACGATTAGGTGTGATAAAAGCTTGGGCCTCCTTCTGATGCACTTCCCTCATGGCCCGATCACGTCTAGTGCGCTCCTTGCCCGACCATGATGTGTGGCAGGTTGGGTCATTCGGGTTCCTGATGGAGGAAGGGTTATGCTCGGTGTCTAGCTGTTCTTCGAGCTTGGGCACGCCATGCCGCCATCTCGGCATTGGTCTCATCAAGAGGATCCTCCTCATCAATCTCTGCTTCGGGAACTTGGCCTCGAAGTGCTTGCATAACTTTCTGCACATGCTTGTCTTCATAGATTCCATCTGTCAGGTCATATCATGCCTCAAATTGTCCACAGTGTCATGGAGGCTCCGTTGGAGGGCCAAATGTTGCCCTCGAGTCACACAATCCTCATTACCACTCGCTCCATGGGATCCTTCCCTAGACATGGTTAGCAATGTAACAATATATTGAAATATGTGGAATTTGGGGAACTCCCTCACCTCACTCACCACCGAAGTCCTGCCTCCTTGGATTGAAGGATCGGGGGCCCGCGGAAGGTAAATGCGTTCCTCAAGAGTAGGTTGAAGAAGTTCCAAGTCCCAAGACACTAATTCAACAAGCTGTTTTTGGTGGATCTTGAAAAGAATTTAGCACAAGATACTAAGTAAATGAAGTAATGAGATTTTGTGATGATTAGTAATAATCCACAATGAAACAATGCAATAAGAGTTGATCTTAAGGATATAAACAAAGCACAAGACAACTCACACACACAACGATATTGGGATTTGTGCAACCAAGGAATTGAGCTAGTACAAGATGTTCCTAGCGAAGACTATGAGCTCAGCGTTGCACAAATACAAGGAATAGAGCGCTAGCTCGATTGCTAAAGTTTAGGATTAAAGATTTGCACAACGTTGACTACGCCTTCCTGATCGATTTTCCTTCAAGCTTGCGTTTCCCTACTAAGGATCATTGGCATTGGCTTGTTTTCTTTCTCTGTGCCAAGATCTTACAAGACTTTCGTTGTTGATTGCTTGAGAAGAGTTTAAACTAGATAGAATGAGTGCGCAAAAAACCCTAGCAATTCATCGAAGAGCTTGTCTTGATAGGATCAAAGTCGTCGCAAAAGGAGGATGTTGGCTCACAAAGGAAAGAGAGCAAGATAGACAGTTATACCTCGCTCGATGCAGTCTGCAATTGCTCTGTCGGTAGATTCCGGGGTAGATTACCCGGACACTCTGGGTGGGCCCGGAGATTCCGGGTAGATTTCCCGGAATACTCCGGGGCACGTCCCGAGAGTAGTGACTTCCGGCTGCTGCAGGCCGGAGACCTCCGGGGTAGGCCGATACTCCTGGGTGTTGCTGGGAGTTTTCAGATCTGAAATAGTGGCAGCTCCAAAAACCACGAATGGAGGGGAAAAACGAGTAATAGGCCAAGGCAACGCAAAGGAAGGTTAGATCAACAAATATAGCAAAGATCTAATGGATCAAAACCAACCAAAGTCACCCAAAACTCCAAATTGCATCCAAGATTCAAATCGGGCTCTTTTTGTGGGTTTTCGAAATAGGCAAGAAAAAAAAACCAAAACAAGCTAGCATTGGGGGTAGGGAAAAGAGGGGATCACAAATCCAAATCGTGTCAACCTAGAGCTCTGATACCAGTTGATACGGAGGGCTCCCGATCTTCACGATTTGGACTAGGGGTAACTAGAAGGGCCTAGATGAATCCAAACCAACAACAAAACCCCAACGGGTTAGCCTTGGAACTAGGACTCAAATCAACTCCTCCTCTCAATGAATGCTCGATTACCATCCGGGGGCACGCGCCGGTCCTGACAATCAAGAGAGATTACAAGGTCTAAGATGAAACCCTAATCTAGAGGGAAGACACCCTAGATATGAGCAAAGCTCACTTTTAGTCTTAACAACGAGTCTAATCTTGATTAGGGTGTGTTGTGGAATCTCGGTGTCTCCGGGAGTCTCCGGATTGGTACGTCCGGAGTGTCCGGGTCTCCTTGTCCGGAATGTCCGACATGCTTCCCAGGCAGCATCCCAAGTCCTTCCTCCCCTTGGCGTCGCTCCACTTGGTTGTCCTTCACATCTAAGCAAGCAAAGAGTTGAGGCATCAGGTAGTATATACCATTCGACCTCAGATCAAGTGGGAAGGAGTCAAGGAATAGAAACACCTCGTGTTGGATAGCCTTAGCTCGAGCTCTTGTCATTGGACCACGAGATTTTGGAGATGGACTTGGTGGATGGAATGAGCCGTGGTATCTTCACCCTTGGTGCAGGAGATGTCCGCATCATGGCGTCTTTCCACGCGCCATCCTTGGCGACACTAAGGACTCATCACCAACATCGCCCTCATCCACACTCTCGAACTTGGCGTCCACCGCGGCCCGCCCTCGGCGGCACCAGGGGCTCGTCGTTGAAATCACCCTCACGCGGTGCTCTCAGACTTGGCATTTCCGTGCCTATCCTCGACGACACTAGGGGCTCATTAACATCGCACATGCCCACGCGCTCGGTCGCCTACGTGATTGCGGCTCGCTCGCTCACCTGCGCACCCTTGGTATACGACTCGGGCTCCTCATCAACATCACTCGTGCGTGGCGCTCGGACTTAAGTGTCCTCCGCCCCACCCTTGGCGACATCGCGCGAGCTCGATGTCATCAACAGCCGCACATGTTCAGACTTGGTGGCCTCAACAACTGTCCTCGCAATATCGCTCGAGCCCGACATCAACATTGTCGGGGGCATGACTGCGCGCTTATGAGCGTGTGTTCAAACTTACAGACGAGCACGCTCGCCCTTGGTGACATCGCGCGACCTCGTTGTCCCGTGACCACTTGCCACTTTGGACTGTGTATCCTTCGCTCCTATTGTCGTCGACACTACACGGGGTCGTCATCGACATCAGTCACGTGCACGTCCGCATTGCCCGTGCCGCTTCGACCAAGCATGTCAGTAGTGGGACCTGAACATTAGCGTCACCACCACTTTATCCACAAGTGTAGACAACTCTGTCTCAGCAAAGGGCTAATGCATCGACATGGCATCAAGCCCTCCTCGTGATAGGTTTCAGCCATCTCCATCCAGGATAGAGTGTCCCTTCCCTCCGGGGTCGTGCGACGATAGCTCCCCGCGACGTCGAGCCATCTCCCTCCGGGATAGAGTGTCCCTTCCAACCTTTTGCATGAGGTGGTACGACACACACTTTGCAAATATTAAAACTCAATGTCATCTCCGCAAGGGGCTCGCTAGGAGTGAGCCTAGATGTCCGGTACCGCTGCATGCAAAACTCAAACATCCGCGTTGGTGCACGCCGATCTGGTCCATAACTGACAAGCGCTGGACTCAACATTCGCATCAACACAACTTCGCCATCAGCATGACTCATCCACGGTGGCGATGGCATCATGTTGAGAAGGGTCTACCCCAAGACAGAGTGAAGCGTTCGACATCAACATACTCCCCCGAAGTTGACATGCTCTTTAGCGTCGACATGCACCTTGGTGTCGACATACACCGCCGAAGTCGACATGCTCCTCAGCGTCGACATGCTCTGCCTGGAGTCGAAACTTCGCCCGGCGTCGACATGTTCCACCCGGAGTCGACACTCACGCCTTGTGCGGCATCGACACTCTGCCAGTGTCGACATCTTCCGTCCGGGCATTGACACTCCGCCCGGTGTCGACATGTTCCGTCCAGCGTTGACATACTCCGCCAAAGGCCGCAAACCCGACCGGCGGCGGCGGTGCGGTGGCGCAAGGCCTGGCAGCTATGGCGGCGACGGCAGGGGTGAAATGGTGGGGAGGCCAAAAGAGAGAGAGAGTGAGAGTGAGAGAGAGATATATATATTTCCCATGAGGTCGCACAAGAAATATCTCGGGGTGGCCAGTTTAAACCGCGGAGGAAAATATCTCGGAACCGACTCGGATTGGCCTTTAACCAGCCTGTGGGTGGTTTAAAACCGCCCTCCACCAGAGTGTCCGGGAAGAAGCAGCGTAGAGTTCTGGTCGGACCAGTCGGACCGCTTTACCTTGGAAGATACTTCTAGAACCAGATCTCGGAGAGGTCCTCCAGGGTGATCACGCGACTCCAAGACTGCGGTACCTTGTTAAAGTTCAAAGCACCAGCTCAGACCACGCGTTGACCCCTCAGGAATCGGTGCGCCGGTCCGGGCGCTCGTCACCCGACCGTCGAATCGTTGAGGGGCTACTGTTGGGAAAGGGGTCCCCGTGCTAGCCCGTTTTCAAAGTTTTCCGCATCCGTTATCAATGACCAAGCTGACGCTATCAAGGGTAGCCATAGTGTTCGTCATCGTCAAGTACTACATCGACGACGTCAAGGGCAACCTCAGCGCCCATCGCCATCAAGGTCTACATCAACGTCGTCAAGGACTACCTCGATGTCTGTCACTGTCGAGGACTACGTCGACGTCATCAAGGACTATATCGACGACGTCAAGGGCAACCTCAGCGCCCATCGTCATCAAGGTTTACGTCGACATCGTCAAGGACTACCTCGACGTCTGTCACCGTCGAGGACTACGTTGACGTCAAGGACTACCTTGACGTCCATTATCGTCAAGGTCTACGTCGACGTTGTCAAGGACTACCTCGACGTCCGTCACCGTCGAGGACTACGTCGACATCGTCAAGGACTACATCGACAAAGTCAAGGGCACCTTAGCGCCCGTCGCCATCAATGTCTACGTCGACGTCGTTAAGGACTACCTCGACGTCCGTCACCGTGGAGGACTACGTCGACGTCGTCAAGGACTACATCGACGACATCAAGGGCTACCTCAGCGCCCATTGCCATCAAGATCTACGTCGACGTCGTCAAGGACTACCTCGACGTCCGTCACCGTCGAGGACTACGTCGACGTCGTCAAGGACCACCTTGATGTCTGTTATCGTCAAGGTCTATGTCAACGTCATCAAAGACCACCTCGATGTGCTTAGGGATTCCTCCAAAGATGCTAAAGAATATTCTCAAAGATGCCCAGAAATATTCTCCCAACATCCTCTAAGGATGGAAAAATGACTATAATGCCTTTGTAAATTCCCTCTCATGTGAGGGTAAAATTGTGATCTCACATTTTCCATTCTCAAATCCTATAAATACCCCCCATAGGGGTAGAGAGAGGGTGAGAACTCTTGTAACCCTGATTTCTACACTTCGATATAAAAGTTACTTTCACCTCGTTGTACACGTGTTGAGTTTCGCCTCCTCATACGTGACTCGTGTTTCACCCCGTCGTACGTGTCTCGTGCCTCACCTCGACGAACAACCCTAGCGTCATACTTGCTCGTACTCCTCGTGCACCACCGACAGTCGCTGTAGCCGATCGGGAGTACCTAAAGTACACTGCCTAGTCTTGTAGCTACGACAGCAGGATTTTAGAAACGCAAGAATAGAAAAAACACATTAATAGAATAGAAATATGGGCGCAAAACAGAGGATTGCAAAACGCAGGATTTTGTGCTCGTTTGATTCGCAGGATTCTAAAAATGAGGTTGGAGTGGATGTATAAAATCTTTTAAAATTCATATGATTTCATGGGATTCAAGAATTTTCCTCCATTTTTTCCTTTGCTCTATTCTTTTGAATCAAAGGGATGAATAGTGCCACCAAAGGAAATTTTCCTATTTTTAGGTTTTTCCTCCTTTTTCTATGAATCAAAAAAGCCCTTAGATCTTTAATTTTTCGTGTCGCGGACCTGATTTGAAGCTTACATATGTCATTGCACTAATTGTTGATGAGAGGATGGTGCTGCGAGGAAGGCGAAGTATGGTAGCAGGTCAAAGTGTGTATAGTAGTAGGTCAAAGCGTGTGGAGCCAGAGACTTTTTTTTTACAAACCTCGTCAGCAGGGCACGTTGCTCCTGTAGTTTATTAAATAAAAAATTAATCAGACAAAAAATCTTACAATATCCAATTAATTAGACAAAAATCAGATAAAACCCCGACAACAGTCAGACTATCTAGCTAGACTAGGTCTAGGATACTGCTAGACAAAACGGACACATAAGCAAAACAAAGAACATCCTATACTAACCCCGGTAGCCATGTTATCATCATTACCGTCGCATGCACGATCTATTGTGGACTTGAAACATAAAGTTGATTCTAACGTGATGTGATATGTCTTGTTCTTCTAATAGCCACGGAATAAGTAGTGCAAGAGGTGTAGTGTAGTCGAAGTTGATTAAAGGGTAGTGTAATTGGTCTTGTTCTTCAAGAGTTTTTGTGATTCGATTCAAGCAACTCTTTCCTGGTGCCAAAAATAGAACCGAACTTGAGAATTGTTGACAAAATTCATGCATATGGACAAACAAATCCGACGAATTAACCATGCATGTCTTAACTTCAGCGTATTGTGATTGATATGGAGCGTTTACTTCTATTTATAGCGCTGATGAGTCGCCACCAACAGTTGTGACTTCCATGAGCCGTCACGCCCCATTTCGAAGTGGCAGTTTGCCCCGGTTAGTATCTGCAAGTTGATTGTGAATCTCACGTGTGCTTTTATCGAGTTGAGTAATAAGTACAGTGAAGCAGTATTCACTTTCTTTTTGTTCGGCTACTACTGCAAATAAGCTAACGGCATCTGTAAAATTCCAACTACATGCGGCTAATGGGCAGATATTGCCAGCTATCCAGATAGATTAGTTTGTGTATTTTGATTGAGTTATATCTAACGGATCCAAATCCCCTAAAAAAAGCTAAAGGAACCAAATGAAATCCTGGTGAATCCAATGGTTATAATTCTAAGGATGACATGGCTTAGCGAAATGTTGTATTAGAAGTCAACTTTGGAATAGAGAAGGATTTCAAAAAACTTTCGTATAACAATAATTACAACTTTGGTTTTTTTAACCTAAATTGTAGAAAGCACAAGTGCACTATTTGGCTAAGTCGGACGGGAGCAGCGTGGCCATATAGTCGTGCCACACGCGATGCGGGAAGGCGTTCGTGCAATGTGGGAAAGGCGTGGGTGTGGATGACATGGCTAGGGGGAAGGTCTTGGAATTGAAGCCAAGAATTGCCTTGTTTGAATATTGTGAACCACGCTAACCACCTCTCTCTCCATTCTCTCGCAGTCTCCGACGTGTGCTCTCCATCGTTGGTAGGGTTTGGGCGTCACCGCGCCACCCTGTTGCTACCCTGCCTCCTCCTAACCACCTCCGCCACCAGTCGCCCGCTCAACCCAGTGCTTCCCTGCTCGCCATGTTTTCGCACTTTGCCGCCACCCCATCGCTGCCCCACCTCCTCTTTACCGCCTCCACTACCGGTCACTCGCATGCCGCCTCCGTCGCCGATCGCCCGCTCAACCGTCACTTTCCCGCTCGCCGTGTTGCCCCACCTCGCTGCCACCCCGTCGCTGCCTCACCTGCTCCTCATAGCCTCTGCCGCCGGTTGCTCGCACACCATCTCGCTCATACTCTACTCATGACTCAAGTCCTTCTCCATCCCCATACCCACCGCATCGCTCCACTCCTCTCCACCCTCTCCTCCGTCCCCACCTTTATTGGTAAGTTTTTCCTACCGCTTGTAATTTGTGGGATTTTTGCTCAGATCAGTGATTAGGTTGATGGTTAGGGGATGTGTCGATATGGAGCATTTTTGGTGTGGTGATGAAATGATGGAGGACTGGTTAGTGACTTTAGATTGGTGTGGGTTACTCGCACAGATTAGTAGAATAATTTGGGATTTGGGTTAGTAGTAAGGGTGGATTGGGGGTATTGAGTTCTATAGTTTTCGCTCATCTGGTTGTTCATCTATTTTGGAGGATCTGAGATAAACATGAAGCTATGTACATGGGTTAGGTATAGGGTATTTTGGTTGCAAATTAGAAGATTTTTGTCTTGTAGTGTTGTTAGTTTAGTCCCAATAGTGGTAGTTCAATTAGATGGACATTGCTTCTTCAGATTCGGGGTATAGCATGGTTGGTATATCATATATGTTGTCAAAACTCACTGCATCGCTATGGACGAGGTACCCCCAATCTTACGGTAGAACTCATCCCAAACTTAGTAGGAGAAGTCGTTGCAGGTTACAGCCTAACTCATCCCTAACTCAGTAGACGAGATACCTTCCAGACAAGGTGTGTGGAGGCAACATAGTGTTCCACGCCTGGATGAGGCAGGCATGGGCGAGGTGCACTTAGACGAACCAGTTGAAAGAGCATTTAGGCCCCTAAATGGTTTTGATAGCTAATGGCAACCCAAACTGGGATCTAATATTTACATTGAGTGTAAGCAGGAAGATTAGGTTCCAGGAAGATGTTTCATCTATGAAAGGATGACCACTAAAAGTAGAAAGGTATTTTCCCAAGACAAGGAGATAGCTGTGCTAGGCAGCTGTGCCACAGCTGTGAAGAAGCCGGTGATGTGCTAGGACTTGCAAGCAAGGTGATGGTTGCTTGATGCGTCAAGAGCCTTGACTACAGTTGGTGGAAGTTGAAGCCTAGATTTGCTAGTTTTCTTGAGTCCTTAGGAAACACCTGTACTACCAAGAGGGATGAAGTTGCAATTACTTTTAGAAGTTCTTATGCTCAATGCTCAAAGTGTTGGACAGTGGCACTGATGCCTTGAGGTCAGTGGCCCTGTAACAATAGTTTTACACAAGTGTGAAACTGGGTTGTGCTAATACACTGTTGTGCTAGTTTCCTAAACCCTAGAGCCATAGTTACCTGTGTGGCACAGCTGTGTCACAGGTGAACAACTGCTCTATGACTCAGGTACACATCTGTGCTAGGGGAAGCTTGAAAATGCTAGGGGAACTGTACTGCAATGGTTTGTCTGCTGTGTCAGAAAACTATTGGAGGTTCTCTCCTGTTATGCATCAGAGTTTGTTGTGTGCGCTAAGGGCATGTAATGTGCCAAGACTGGGCTGAGTAGGGAGTCTACGTCAGCTAGGGTTTCACCTGTGTCAGCCACCGGTGACACATGTGTCGGTCTGCCTGAAGCCTTGTTACCGTTGTGCGTTGTGGTTAGCTGTGTCACCGGTGCCTGTCACAGGTGACTCACTTAATCCTACGTGGCATGAGTGTAACGGTTAGGTGCCTACGGACCCTATATATAGGGGACCAGGGGAGGTCTTGGACCTCAACCTTTGTGAGCCATTTTCAACCGTTGCAAGCCTCTCATCTCTTGAACAGAAACCAAACTTCTCATGTGTTAGTTCAAGAGAGTTAGAGCTTTGAGTAAAGAGCATTGGTTCCTCCAAGTGTTCTTGCTGCAGATTCTATTACTCTTGGAGTGTCTACTCCTAGACAGGTGTAGGAGTTGCTGGTGATCACCCAAGCTTGTGTTGGTTGGCCCAGACGTTTGTGAGGGTGATCTGAAGTTTACCTGCTGCCAAGCAAAAGGACTTCCACAAGCAAAGGAGCGTGCCTGAAGTTTCTCGGGTACACGGAGAAAAAGGCACCATAAGTACCGGCTATCTCTTCGGAGTAGTTTCTCCAACGGAAACGTACCACTCTGCAAGGAGTGGGAACTTCGGTGAAAAATCCTCCGTCTCTTTCTATGTGTGTTTACTTTTAGCACTTACTGTTTGATTACCTGCTTGCTTGATTGTGCTGTTTGTTAGTACTATGATACATCTTTTCACCTGTGTTATCTAGCTGTGTCACAGTTGCTCTATAGCTTATCTCTGATCTGTGTTAGCTACCTATGTGATAGCTATGTGTTAATCTTCATGTCATTTATTGTCTGAGTAGTCTATCTGTTTCACAGCTAGCTAAACCTCTTTACCTGTTAAGGCTAATGCTTGATAAAATAGAGTTGTTCTTTGAATTTGGCTAGCCTCCTATTCACCCCCCTAGTCGGCTCCTGCGATCCTTTCAATTGGTATCAGAGCAAGATTGCTCTTTGAATTGGCTTAACAGCCATAGTTAAAGGATGTCAGGCTATGAGGGTAAAATTCATGTTTTTGATGGATCTAACTATGCCTTCTAGAAAAGAAAGATGCAAATGCATCTTATCGCTATTGATCCAGATGTTTGGGAAGTTGTCAATACAGGTTACAGGATGGAGGACACCATAATGCCAAGCATCAATGACAAGAGAAACATCCAGAATAATGCAAGAGCTGCTACCGCTATATTCATGGGTCTCCAAGAACATGATTTCAATAGGGTCAGCACCATAGACTCTGCCAAGGAAATCTGGGATACCTTGGAGCAAATCTATGAGGGCAGCAACATTCTGAAGAAGTCTAAGAGAAGCTTGCTGGAATCAAAACTTGAGAGGTTTGAGTATGAACATGGTGAAGACATAAACTCCTTGTTCTCAAGACTCACCATCATCACCAATCAGCTGAGGGCTATTGGATCAAACATAGTAGATGATGAGGATGTCATCAAGAAGTTTCTATCTATGCTGCCAAAGCCATATAGAACACTTGTACTGATGCTGAAGGAGAAGGATGGTTTTGATAGGATGAAGCCTACTGAGGTGTTGGTAAGAATCCTAACACATGAGATGGAGATCAAGCAAGAGAGCAGGCACAGCCCATCCTCCTCACTCAAGAAGAACATTGCCTTGAAGACCACTGCCTCAGCTTCACAACCAGAGAGTGAAAGTAATGAAGACCTTGATGAGCAGATCGCTAATGGAGAAGAAATTGAGTTGAACCTGCTCACAAGAAACTTTAGAAAATTCTACAGAAAGAAGAAGCAATTTGGTTCAAGTGACAAGTTCAAGGGAAAGAAGCTATTCAAGGACAAGAAGTGCTTTGAGTGTGGAGAAGAAGGTCACTTTGCTACTGACTGTTCAACCAAGAAGAAGAACAACAATAAGTACAAAAAGAAGAAAGACTTCCATGGCAAGAAGAAGATCGTCAACAACAAGCATCCAATCTATGCCAAGAACAAAGCTGCTGCAAGAGCTTATGTTGGTCAAGCTTGGGTGTCTGATGACTCAGGATCTGAGGAAGAATCAGAGGATGAAGGTGAAGTTGCTGGAATTACAATCAATCTGATAGATGTCTCTACCTGTTACACAGCCATGCTCACTAGTGGCTCCACTATGGTGACCATCGATGACACAGGCGAGTCACACTGCTCCTCACCAGATGCAAAGACTTCATCAAGCTCAGCTCCTTTGTGTCTCATGCCTAAAGAATCAAATGTACTTACTGAAGATGACTTTCTTGACTATGCTGAACTAATGGGTATTTTGGAAAGAATAGATAAGGCATTTGAGAAGGAGAGGAAGAAGAACATATCCCTAAGGGATAAGCTTAGAGAGCTCAGGGAGACCTGTGATGAGGTCATGGATGACAGGGAGAACATCAAGCTAGATCAGGAGAACCTAGAGATCGCTCATGACAAGCTTAAGCTAGCTCATAAGCTTCTTCTCAAGGAGCATGAGGAGCTGAAGGCAAAGCATGCTAAGTGCATTGATGATACTAACACTCATAACTCTTCTGTTACTTCTGATATTACACCTTTGCCTGCTCCTGCTACTGTTGAAACATGCTTGAATTGTGCTACTCGAATAAATGTTTTAACTTCCACAGGTGTTGTGACTGATAACTCTAATGAGGTTTCAACCTGTATTGCAACTAACTTTGTGGATGTAGCTGAGCATAACAAGCTCAAGGAGGAGCTTGAAGAGATTAAGAGGCTTATGAGGAAATGTCTTTGCACTGCCAACATTGGCATGCAAAACTATCAGATGATTAGAGCTGAAATGCTTAGGAGAAACAATGGCCTAAAGGGCCTTGGTTACATTCCTGTCTTGAATGAAGATAAACTGCCTGCTGTGACTAACCCATTGTCTAAGAAAAATCTTGCAGCTAACTTTGTGCGACAGGCAGGTACAAATGACAAAAACTTTGTTGGTCATGAGCAGAAAAACAGGAATGTTGTGAACATTCTATCTAACCCATCTTATGTTTTGCAAAAGGATAGGAGAGGC
Organism: Stipa capillata; assembly: GCA_019208055.1. Classification (NCBI taxonomy): domain Eukaryota; kingdom Viridiplantae; phylum Streptophyta; class Magnoliopsida; order Poales; family Poaceae; genus Stipa; species Stipa capillata. Next base: position 35,890 of record JAGXJF010000137.1, read on the forward strand.
AAGACAGTGGCCAAATATGTTGGTCTCAAGCAACTGAGAAAATGGTCACCTGCCATCTGGGTACCTAAGGCTATTGTTGCATGTGTCATTGGTACCTCACACAGCTGCGGGACTACAAGTGTCACAAGTAGCTTGCACAGTTCACTAATTCTTATGCCTAAGGTTGCAGGTGATAATCAGCCAAAGAGGATTCATGTTATATCATCCATAGCTAAGGCTATGAACTCTAGGAACAAACTTGCTAATCCTATTACTGTTGTCTCTGCTTATGATAAAGTTATTAAGGGAACCAAACTAGTTTGGATCACTAAGTTTCATAACTAAACTTGCAGGACACTGTCTCTAGTGGAACTGATTGGATTGTGGACAGTGGATGTACACAACATATGACTGGAGGCAGAGAGGAGTTTGTAGAGATCACCAATGAGAATCTGCCCAGCAAATATGTGATCTATGCAAACAACTCCAAGGGAAAGGTAAATGGCATTGATAAAGTTGCCATATCTGAACATCACTCCTTATTAAATGTTATGCTTGTGGATCAGATAGGCTATAGTCTAATGTCTGTGTCACAGCTGTGTGACACAGGTATGAAAGTCACTTTCTATACTGATGAGGTTATAGCCTCTAAACTATCTGATGATTCACAAGTGTTCAAAGGATGCAGGTCTAAACAGCCTGCAGCAGCTCCATAGTTTCTCATGGCCAAGACCAGTGTCGGCTGGCTGTGGCATAGGCGGCTAGGATATGTGGGCATGAAGCTTCTCAACAAGCTGAGCAAGAATGACTATGTCATTGGCCTAGAGAAGGTGAAGTTTGAGAAGGACAAGCCTTGCAGTTCGTGTCAAACTGGCAAATAAGTTGGAGCTGCTCACCATCCCAAGACCATTATGACCACCACCACTTCTTTTGAGCTCATACACATTGACCTCTTTGGTCCTACAACATATGAGAGTTTTGGAGGTAACAAATATGGCTTTGTTATTATAGATGATTTTTCTCGCTATACTTGGGTGTTCTTTTTGAAGGAGAAGACATAGGTCTACAAGAAATTCAAACATCTCATAGTCAGAGTGCAAAATGAGTGGAAGGTGAATCTAGTCAAAGTCTGAAGTGATAATGGGAGTGAATTCAAGAATTCCAAGGTGGAGGCATTTCTGGACAAGCATGGAATTAAGCATGAGTTCTCAAGTCCATATGCTCCACAGCAGAATGGAGTAGTGGAAAGGAAGAATAGAACATTGATAGAGATGGCAAGGACACTACTCAATGAGTACAAGACTTCACCAAGATTTTGGGCTGAAGCTGTCAACACTGCCTGCCACTCAATCAACAGACTCTATTTACATCCATTGCTCAAGAAGACTCCATGTGAGCTACTCATCAACAACAAGCCAACTTTGTCATACTTCAGAGTATTTGGTTGTAAGTGCTACATTCTTAGAAAAGGCAAATGCCTCTCTAAGTTTTAAGCTAAATCTGATGTTGGGATCTTTCTTGGTTATGCCACTAACTCCCACGCCTATAGGGTTTTTAACACCTCCACAAAGATTGTTGAAGAATCTATAGAGGTGGACTTTGATGAATCTTATGGCTCTCAAGGAGAGCAAGTTTCTAATGATGTAGGGAGCAAGGACATTCTCAAGAAATCCGCTGGTGAGATCAGACCTACTGTCAAGGAGGAACTTGCCTCACCAAGTGATCATGAAACACCTGCTCGACCACTGTGTGAAGACACTAGAGTGCAAGACATTGAGTTCGAGTACAATCCAGCCAATGATCAACTGGATACAGAGGACCTGTCTCAGCCAGCTGTGTTGCAGGAAGAATCGGCTGTGTCACAGGCAACACTAACAGCTGTGACACAGGTGGTTGACCCCGAACCCCTTGTGATCAGTAGACTGCAGAAAGATCACTCTGTAGACCAAATTATTGGCGCCATTCATAGGGAAGTGATTACTCGTTCTCGTATTGCAAATTTCTATGAACATTACTCTTATGTCTCTAGTGTTGAACCCAGAAATGTTAATGAAGTTCTCAAGGATGCTGATTGGGTAAATGCCATGCATGAAGAGCTGAACCAGTTTGAAAGAAATCAAGTCTGATCCCTGGTGGAAAGGCCTCATGACCACAATGTCATTAGAACAAAATGGGTCTTCAGGAACAAGCAAGATGCAAATGGATTAGTGGTGAGGAACAAGGCCAGATTAGTTGCTCAAGGCTTCACTCAAGTTGAAGGTCTGGACTTTGGTAAAACGTTTGCACCTGTGGCAAGACTAGAAGCAATCAGAATTCTACTTGCTTATGCTGCACATCATAACATCAAGCTATATCAGATGGATGTAAAGTCTGCCTTTCTAAATGAGGTTTGAGATGTATTTGGATGGAGAGCTCAAGTACTTCCTAGGACTCCAAATCAAGCAACTCAAGGAAGGGACTTTTATCTCACCAGAAAAGTTCACCAAGGACATCATCACCAAGTTTGGCATGAAGGATGCAAAGCCTATTCATACTCTCATGCAAACTAATGGTCATCTGGACTTAAACATTGAAGATAAATCTGTTGATCAGAAAGAGTTTAGATGCATGATAGGTTCTTTGCTATACTTGTATACATCTAGGCCAGATATCATGTTAAGTGTGTGCATGTGTGCAAGATTTCAAGCTAATCCTAAGGACTATCACAGAGTGGCAGTATGCAGGATTCTGAGATATTTAATTCAAACTTCAGGGTTTGGGCTGTGGTATCCTAAGGGTGAAAATTTTGAGCTAGTTGGCTATTCAGATAGTGACTATGCAGGGTGTAAGGTTGACAGAAAAAGCACCTCTGGTACCTGTCAATTTCTAAGCACTCTCTAGTGTCCTGGTCTTCGAAGAAGCAAAATTATGTAGCCCTTTCCACTACAGAAGCTGAATACATAGCTGCTGGTAGTTGTTGTGCTCAATTGCTATGGATGAGGCAGACTTTGAAAGACTTCAGCGTGTCTTTTAGTCAAGTACCCCTCTTCTGTGACAATGAAAGTGCCATCAAGTTAGCTAACAACCCAGTTCACCACCAGAGATCAAAACACATAGAAGTGAGGCACCACTTTCTGAGAAACCATGTGGAGAAAGGAGACATCCAACTATATCATATGAGGACAGAAAGACAACTTGTTGATATCTTTACCAAGCCTTTAGATGAGACTAGGTTCTGTACCCTGAGGAGTGAGTTGAATATCATTGATGTCTCAAACTTACAATAAAAGATTTGGCTTGGTGTCTAGCTCATATGTTTATGCTGTTTCTCTATTTGTGTTTTCATCTGCGTTCCCACCTGTGTCACAGGTGTGTTCTGTGCTTAGAGTGTTTTTGGTAAGATGTTTGTGCCTACCTTCTGTGCGCATTTCTTTTTCTTGTGTCGTGGTTTTTTCAAAATCAACTCTTGTCAGTTTTAGCTTTGCCCTGTTGAATTTTTGGCAAAGTGGCATTGGAAAGATTTACTAGGACTCTCTTTTAGTTCCTTGTGCTTTCTCTCTTATCAAATTCTCCCTATCTTGGTGTTCCAGATGAAAAACTTGTCACCTGAGTCATCCACCTGTGTCTCAGGTGAATTCTTTTGAATTTCGTAGGTCATAAGGACTCTTTTCACTCACCTGTGTCACAGGTCATCCACCCAGCTGTGACACAACAATGTTATAACCCTTTGGCCTATATAAAGCAACATCGCATTTTCCCTGAAACCCTATTCGAACACAAAAATCTCAAACTTCCACTGAGTGCTCAGTGCTCACATTTTTGTCAAGATCGTATCTTCTGACCCTCGAAAGTTTTTCAACTCGTCAGAGAAGCTTTCCAAGGCACTCCGGCACCGATTCATCCGCACTTTATCGAGTTTTCGATTAAAGTAAGCTTCAGCCAACCCTTTAAAGTAAGCTTCAGCCAACCCTTCTTTGTGTTTAACCTAGTTTCTTGTCGATGCAATCGCTCGTGAGCTTATTTTAGTAGTGCATTGTCCTTATTTAGGGTTGGTTTAGCCTTTGTTTAGATTCCTAAATTCATCTAGCTCGAAACCTAGCGGCAAAACTTCATTAAAACCTAGTTTTCATGAATCTGCCATCCGCCTCTGCGCGTAGCTGTGTCACCGCTAGGGTCTCACTTATCACACAGGCACGCCTATTCCAAGGGCAGAAACTTTAGTTTGGTTCCAAGTCCTCACCTACGTTACCTTGACCTCATACAGGTGGGCCACACAGCTACTATCTTCTGTATTTAGGAACAGCCCTTTCCTTTATTCTTCCTTATGTATCTCATCTCTTCAGATGTCTTCAGGTTCTGATAGAGAAGACAGTGGTCTCAAGTGGTCTAATCTAGAAGAATCAAGCAGAGAGATCATCATTTCTGATTCTGATCAAGAAAGAGAAAGATTGAGATAGAAAGAAGAAGCTCTTCAGAGAAGAAGAGCACAGCAAAAAGCCTACAGGCAAAAGAAAGCTGCAGAAAAGAAAGCTACTGCTTTAGCATTCCAAAGCTGGACAGTCAAGTTCAGTACAGCTTGTCCCATCCAAGAGGACAAGGTCCTCATTCGATGCTGAACATACTTCATTGGGCAAGGAAACTGCTAAGAAGCCTAAGAGAACAATTAGAAAAGTAACGAAGTCATCCATCTCTGAAGTAGTGTTGCCAAGGGGCACACTTTCAATTCATGAGCCTAAATCTGATCAGCAGATTTCTGAAGCAGATCTAGATAATGACAAAATCATCTTAGAACAGGTGGATAGGCTCTTAGAGGAAATCAGTAAGGAGACCAATGAGAGGAAGAAGCGCTTGCTGGAGACCTACCAAGCAAAGTCTCTTCAGCTGTCAAGTCAGGCTAGGCCTATCTCTATGGCTATTCCAGAGCCTACAGCTGCTGACAAAATTCTCTCAAATGAGATAGCTGCCCTTCACCTCCAGATGCAAGCTGCTAAGTCAGATTCAGAGAGGCAGGCTGTTAGAAGATAAATCATGGAGAAGCAGCAACTCCTATCTTCCAAGACACCAGCTGTGTCAGTATCAGTGTCATCACCTGATCCCACAGCTGCGTCCACTGGGGCAAGTTTCTCTATATCAGCAAGAGACACCCATTTGGTGAATCAGATTTAGGACCTAACTATGAAGGTGACAGCTCTTTCTCAAGGTCCTAATAGAAAAGCCTTGCTACAAGAAATAAAATCCTTACAACAGATGCTGTCACCTGAGTTTAGGAAAGAAGCTGCCAAGATGCCCCTTCCTAGCTACAAGAGAAAGAGAACTGAGATAGTGGCTGTTGATGATAATGTCCCCATTATCTCTGAGACCTCTCAATCCTCAAAGCCATCATTGAAGGATAAATTGACCAAGCAGCAGCAAGACATTCTTGCTGTGAAGAAGGAGAAGTCACCACCTGTGCCACAGGTAGCTGACCCAGGTGTTCGTCTAATGCCTGTTCTGCCAGCAACTTATTAGAGAAGAGGGAAAAAGAGTTCCAGCTCAGTTAGTACGGACATTCTCTTATCTCTGGATGTGCACAAGCCAATATCTCCTTCAACATTCATTGTCTCAGAGGGAGAAGAAGGACAAGCAGAAGCCACTGAGTCACCACATGTTCAAGAAATAAGTTCACAGCTGCCTCAAACAACTGTGACACAGCCAGCTGCCCCTGATACTCAAAGCTCTCCATCAGCTCCTTCACTTGCTCAATAGCCAGCGGTCACAGTTGTGCCCTCACCTACAGAAGAGTCATCAAGGTCACCTATGCCACAGGCAGATGACCCAGCTAAAGAAGAAGAGAGCTCAGAAAGCTCATCAGATGATGGCAGATGTGTATCAGTAACTCCTCCAAAGGCAAGAGAACCCAGAGCTGACTCTGATGAAGATTATCAAGCTAAGGGCTCATCTTCCAGTGCAGAATCAATAATGAACCTGAGGAGGAGGCAGAACAAGAAGAAAGCTCACCTAGTCACTTAGAGGGTGAAGAGGATCTGGAATCCAAGTATCACTATATGTTCTCTCATGCTCTAAGGACAGAGGTCAATCAGATGAAGTTCATTCCAAGGGCTACAGCTATGAAGCTCCCCAAGTGTGACCCAAGAAAATCAAAGAGTAGGATTGCCTCAATGAGCCCTAGTGCTTTCATCAGGATGAGGTCTACCTGCCCATATTTCAGTGAGGATAAGGAATTCTTGGAACCAGATTGCACAGACCCCAGATTTCACAATGATCATCAAAAGGGGGTGTATCATGAGATCCTATCCTCCAAAGGATATGTAGATCGCAAGGCCATTGATTGGTCTGCCTTGAGTGATCCAAGACTGAGGGCTTTACCATCTCTGATCCAAGCCCGACGACTTGAGTTTTTATGCAATCTACAACAAGGCTATGACCTAGAGATCATCAGGGAGTTCTATGCCACTGTGTGGGTAGAACAAGAAAATCAAGATGTCATGCTCTGGAGAACTAGAGGACAATTGTTGTCTATTACAGCTCTAGAGTTCAATAGCCTATTCAGTGCACCTATGGAGCCAGGAATGCCTAACTTATTCAAATTAGAGCCAGTCTCCAATGCTGAAAGAAGAAAGTTCTATCCAAGGAACTTCACATTCCCTGCCAATGCCCCTTCAGATCATATGTACTTCAAAGGCATCACCATCACTACCAAGCACTTGGTAAAGATTCTCAATGTCACCCTTCAGCCAAAGGGAGGCAATATAGATGCAGTATACAATCCAGTGTGGCAGGTGTTAGTGCATATTGCCAAAAACTAGCATTTTGATGTGGCAAGGTACATCTTTCATGAAATAGATGTTGTTCAGAAAGACAAGAAGGCTAAGCTGAGGTATGGGTCATACATCATGTATATGATCCTCAAGAGAACAGGTCTTCTAGAGTCAACTTTTGATATCACAGTGAAGACAGCAAAAACCTAGCTCAGACCTCAAGCTGATGATCACCCTGATGAGATGGCTGTGCCAGCACTCTTTAGTGATCCAAGTGATTCACCTGTGCCACCCACCGGTGACACAGCTGGTCCATCAGCCTCTCAAGATCCAACTTATCAGTCTCAGGCTCGCCAACTGCCCACCAATGTCACAGCTAATGATCCTGCAACTGACCCAGCTGAGCTTGTATCTATGACATAGGTAGTAGAAGATGGCACCCTCTCCTCCTCCATGATGACTCAAGAAGCTGACAGAGCCTATCAGAAGAAAGTCATGCCTATTCAGTTTGCTACTCTACGCAGAGAAGTGAAAGGTCTGCATATCAAAGTAGATTCCTTGCAGCAGCAGCTCACAGAGGTTCTCTAGCTCTTGAAATCCAAGCCGACATGAGATTTCTTCTTCCCTACCCCTTTCTGGTGTTTTAGTGTCAAAGGGTGAGAAAAGCTTAGATGTATGGGAGTGAGTGGCTTTAGGGGAGCAGAGCAGTGTTGTATTATGTATCAAGACTTGTTTTTTCCTGTTTCAATTTCTTATGTCTTGATCACATTAAGTCTTTTCTTTTCTGTCATGATGTAGTTTAATTTATGTTCTGAGCTATGTTATTCTGTCACGATCATGTGTTGATATGTGTGGTTGGTTTTTTTTCTCTGATCTGATTTATGCTCTGACTCTTCACACATTTTCTGCTTCATGTATAAATGTTTGCTCTGATCATAACTCATGTTAATGAATACTCTGATCATGCTAATCCTTCTTTGTGCCCTGGACATGCTCTAAAAGAAAATTTAAAACTGCATCATTATCAGCTCAATTCAGTTTATTACTCATGATTTATTTAACATTCTAAACTGATGAAGTGCAAGTTGTGAGAAAATACTACTCATGTTTATAATTCAAATATGTGCATTTGCATTTCAAAAGCAAATCTTTTATGCACAGCTTCAGAGGGAGTATATTCTAACAACTTGCATATGTCCTACTCATTCATATCTTTAATTGATAATGTTGAATGGGTTGCCACTAACCACCAAAAAGGGGGAGATTGAAAGAGCATCTAGGCCCCTAAATGGTTTTGATGGCTAATGGCAACCAAAACTGGGATCTAATATTTACATTGAGTGTAAGCAGGAAAATTAGGTTTTAGGAAGAGGTTTTATCTATGAAAGGATGACCACTAAAACTACAAAGGTGTTTTCCCAAGACAAGGAGATAGCCGTGCTAGGCAGTTGCGCCACAGCGGTGAAGAAGGTCAGTGCTGTGCTAGGAATTGCAAGTAAGGTGATGTTTGCTTGATGCGTCAAGAACCTTGACTACAGTTGGTGGAAGCTAAAGCCTAGATTTGCTAGTTTTCTTGAGTCCTTAGGAAACACTTCTACTACCAAGAGGGATGAAGTTGCAATTACTTTTGGAAGTTCTTATACTAAATGCTCAGAGTGTTGGACAGTGGCACTGATGCCTTGAGGTCAGTGGCCCTGTAATAACAGTTTTGCACAAGTGTGAAACTGGGTTGTGCTAGTACACTGTTGTGCTAGTTTCCTAAACCCTAGAGCCATAGTTACCTGTGTGGCACAGCTGTGTCACAGGTGAACAACCGCTCTATGACTCAGGTACACCTCTGTGCCAGGGGAGAGCTTGAAAATGGTAAGGGAACTGCACTGCAATGGTTTGTCTGCTGCGTTAGAAAACTGTTAGAGGTTCTCTCCTGTTATGCATTAGAGTTTGTTGTGTGCGCTGAGGACATGTAACGTGCCAAGACCGGGCTGAGTAGGGAGTCTACGTCAGTTAGAGTTTCACCTGTGTCAGCCAACGGTGACACAGGTGTCGGTCTGCCTGAAGCCTTGTTACCGTTGTGCGTTGTGGTTAGCTGTGTCACCGGTGCCTGTCACAGGTGACTCACTTAATCCTACGTGGCATGAGTGTAATGGTCAGGTGCCTGCGGACCCTATATATAGGGGACCAGGGGAGGTCTTGGACCTCAACCTTTGCCAGCCATTTTCAACTGTTGCAAGCCTCTCATCTCCTGAACAGAAACCAAACTTTTCATGTGTTAGTTCAAGAGAGTTAGAGCTTTGAGCAAAGAGCATTGGTTCCTCCAAGTGTTCTTGCTGCAGATTCTGTTACTCTTGGAGTGTCTACTCCTAGACAGGTGTAGGAGTTGCCGGTGATCACCCAAACTTGTGTGGGTTGGCCTAGACGTTTGTGAGGCTGATCTGAAGTCTACCCGTTGCCAAACAAAAGGACTTCCACAAGCAAAGGAGCGTGCCTGAAGTTTCAGGTACACGGAGAAAAAGGCACCACAAGTGCCGGCTATCTCTTCGGAGTAGTTTCTCCAACGGAGACGTACCACTCTGCAAGAAGTGGGAACTTCGGTGAAAAATTGTCTATGTCCCTCTTTGTGTGTTTACTTTTAGCACTTACTGTTTGATTACCTGCTTGCTTGATTGTACTGTTTGTTAGTACTGTGATACATCTTTTCACCTGTGTTATCAAGCTGTGTCACAGTTGCTCTATAGCTTATCTCTGATTTGTGTTAGCTACCTATGTGACAGCTATGTGTTAATCTTCATGTCATTTGCTGCCTGAGTAGTCTGTCTGGTTCACAGCTAGCTAAACCTCTTTACCTGTTAAGGCTAATGCTTATAAAATGAAATTGTTGTTTGAATTTGGCTAGCCTCCTATTCACCCACCTCTAGTCGGCTCCTGCGATCCTGTCACTAGTGAGCTACGCTTGGGCGAGTTGTGGCAAGTCTCCGATGAGGTCCTAGTGAGCAGAGCCAAGGGGAATGAGCATCAAATCCCTGCCAAGCAGGTGCAAGGGGGAGCCGAAAATCCATACCAGCGAGGAGCATCTGAACAAATTCTGGCGGACATTGTAGTTGTCGGCGAACAAACACCGGTGTCGGTGGTCCAGAAGGAGCCCCTTTGGGATTCGGCCGGGGAAGCGGAGGAACAGGAGCTACGTCGGATCTTGAAGGGTAGGAAGCTAGAAACAAGACCGTGACTTACCCAGGTTCAGGCCACCTTCTTGGTGTAAAACCCTACGTCCTGCTTTTTGTGTATATATGAATATTTGGATGATTACAATGAGCCTAGAAGCACAGATGTTCTTTCTCTTTTCTTTCTCTTAGGTCTCTCCTTTTTTGTCCTCTCTCCTCTTTTCATGGCCTTGGTTCTCCCCTTATATACCCGGGGGTCACCACACAGGCCGAAAGGCAAATACACTGTAGTAGCACCGTTGCTGACGGATAGGGCGTGGGTGTCCCACGCTGGCGGTTGAGGGTTGCTGTAGCGGAATAGTTCCCGTCACGCTTTGGTTGGAGTCTGGGTCATCATGACGTGGTTAAGTCAGAAGATGAAGACTTCTCGAAATGCCCTCTATCACGGACCATGCTGCAACTACCCTGGCCCTACTGACCAGGGACAGAAGGTATGCGCCTCGGCGCGCGGCGGCGAGCCCCAAAGTCAAAAAGGTGTCAGACCATTCCATCCCCTGCCAAGACCGATAGCTCGACGAGACTTATCACATGGGAGGACGGAAACTGACTAGGACACCGCCATCTTGTGGAGTAGGAATGCCTGCACAGACAGGCATTAAATGCGCCTGTCGGGCTACGTGTACTGGGTAGGGACCCACGAAGGGTGCTCGGGGTTCCCGTGTTCGGGGACTCCTGAGCACGTGGCTTAAGCCATCCCACTGCCTAGGAGAGGTACTCGCCGTCCCGAGTGGGAGCCAAGTCGCCTTGGGTGCTCGGGGAGCATCCTTAAGTGGACGACTCGGGGCCTCCCTTGATAGCCGAGTGGACACAGTGCTCGGGGTGAGCCCCTGGGCACCTCCTCTTGACTCCCACGTCCGAGTGGATCCAGCGCTCGAGGTGATCCCCCGAGCACCTCCTCTCGACTCCCATGTCCTTGGTGACGTGGCGTCAAGTTGGGTCTTTTCCTGCAGTTTAGGGGGCCCCGTTCCCCGTATCGCTGACAGTAGCCCCCGGCCCTGCGACCAGGTGATGGCCCAGAAAAAAGGACGAGGCTGGGGGCGGGGCCTTCGCTCCATGGACCGACAAAGATGCCGGCCCGCTCTGAGCGCCATACGGGGGAACCGCTTTGATTTTCGCGCCTTGCGGAGGGACGCGCTCTGTCAGGGAAACAGAATCGTCCCCCCACGCTCCGATTTTTGTGCCTTGTGGAGGGACGCGCTCTGTCAGGAAAACAGAACTGTCCCCCCATGCTCCGGTTTTTGCGTCCTGTGGGTCCCCCACGTCCGACCACACATGAAACGCTTCAAATTCTTGATCCTTTCCTTTAAATGCTTCGTCGGCCTTGCGCCTTCTCATCTTCCTTGCACCGTTCACCTCCTTGCGCCCCTTCGCCTTCTTGCACCCTTTTGCCTCCTTGCGCCCTTTCACCTCCTTGCACGCTTCCTTGCCACACCGGCACCATGCCGAGACGCGAAAAACGCCGCGCTTCCTCGCCGCCCGCCGCCGCCAACGCCATTCTTCCCAAATCCCGTCTCCTTAACGAGGAGAGTGTAGCCAAGGTGTGGAAGATGCTGGTCCTAGAGGGCCAGAGGGGAGCATCGACGGTGAGGCCGGCCATGTACCCGCCAGCACCGAGGCGGGGGAGATGGTGATCTTCGCGAGCTTCGTCGCAGCAGGCCTGGTGCCGCCGTTCTCTCCCTTCTTCTTGTAGGTGCTGACGGAGTATCAGATCCACCTCATCCCCCTCTCCCCCAACTCCGTGGTGATGCTAGCGATCTTCGCCCATCTCTGCGAGATGTTTGTGGGAGTGATGCCATCGGTGGCGCTCTTCCGCCACTTCTTCGTGTTGCGGTCGTTGGGGAAGAGCAGGGGCTCCGATCGGGTGGAGACTGCAGGGAGCTGCATCTTCTGCCTTTGGGAGAAGATTGGGGACAGCTACATCCTATAGGAGACGCGGAATAAGTGGGACGACTGGCGCAACCAGTGGTGCTACATCTCCACTGATCCGCATGCCCAGCTACTGCTTCCCGATGGGCCGGCACCGGCGCACAAGAGGAAGCGAGAGTTCCTGCCAGAGGACGACGACCTGCTACGGGAGCGTGGCCGCCTGGCTTGGATGTACACCGGCACACGGGACATCGGCTGGACGGTGATCGGCAAGGCGGGAAACCTCAGCTCCGACACGGCGAGAGCAATGCTGCGGGTTCTCTTGGGCATCGGAGACACCGCTTCCGCCGAGCTGCCCAGGCCGGACCTTGCGCTTTGCGTGAACCCACAGCGCAACGCGATCCGCGCGGCCCTCCCCGAGTTCAACTACAGGGGGATCAAGCCGAAGGATGCAGCTAGGGCGGCCGGCTCGTTGATGATTCTAGGTGGCGGCGACATCGGTGAGGATCCAACCGCGAGGACCCCGGGGACCCGCATCGCCGGCGAGGACCCCGCGGACCCGAAGGGCAAGAAGGCGTGGACACCTTCCCCCCATCTTCCTCATCATCGCCGCTACCCTCTCTTCCGTCCCCCGTTCAGTGGGCGACAGGTACCGGAGGCGGCAGCTCGGGGCGAGACAGCGCCTAGTCGGCACCGGCCAGGGGCCCGGCGCAGCCGAGCTCAGGGGCTGCCTAGCCCAAGCCAACTAGCAAGAAGAGGAAAGAGCCATCGGAATCGACAAGCCCGGGGTTCGAGATCCCGGCCGCACACTGGCGGTACAAAGGGCCCTCGTCATCGTAAGACGAAAACTCCTCTTTGTTCTGTAGGGTGAATAGAGTGCTCGGGGATTGACTCGAGCTTCGTTGTGTCATTTTTAGGCGTCCAAGAAGACTCGGATCGCCCCGAGTGTGGAGTCCGCCCAGAGTACCGAGGACGCTCCGAGAGCCGAGACCGCCCTGAGGGCCGAGGCCACACGGACGATGCCAAGCCTGATCACCGACACCCAGGACGTAGCGCCCGAGCGGAGCGCGGCCGCGTCAGGGACACCGGCGGGGGTCGCGGCGGTTGACACTCCATTGCCTGCCGCGACAGCTGGGATCATGAGTGCAGAGACTGAGGGGGTGCTCCCCGAGGGAGAGCTTGGGGATTCGGCCGCTCGGGAGTTACTCAGGGACTCAACTGCTCGGGTGTTACCCGGGGACTCAGCCGCTCGGGAGTTACCCGGGGGCCTACCGGAGGCACTCGAGGGGAGCTCGGTGCCCGGAGGCGGGGAGCCCAACCTTGCCCTCGAGGGGGCCTGCAGCCGTCCCGGCGCCGAAGCAAGCTCGAGCTCGACTGCCTTGCCGAGGGGCCGGGGCTCCGTGCGCCCAGCCGGGACGCCTCGGGGGCTCTTTCCCGAGTTGTTCGACACGGCGCATGCCGTGGTGGACAAGATTCGGGCCGCCATCGCCTCAGAGAAGGCAGCGCTAGAGGAGCGGGAGGCCATCCTCACGGAAGCCAGAGAAGCTTTCCTCGCGCGGGTCCGGATTACCAAGCGCGAGCACCAAAGAGCCACCGCGGAGATCGTCAGGGAAAAAGAGGCCCAGGAGGAGATGCGCGCGGAGGTAATCGATGAGGGCGAGGAACTAATCTGGCGGCAAGAACAGGTTGTGCTCCACGAGGCAGAGGCCGCCACGCAGGAGATCGTCCTTAACCAGCGGGAGAAGGCACTCGATGAAGGGGAGGTCTCTCTGGTGTGGTGAACCTAGGAGCTGGAGGGAGAGGTGGAGCGACGCGTCGAGGCTGCTCGCAAAGAGGTCTCCGACCAGCTGGAGGCAACCAAGGCGGAGGCCTGAGAGCAACTCCATCGAGCCGAAGAGGATAGGGACCGTCTCATCCGAGAGGTGGAACAGCGCCTCGAGGATAGCAACGTCTCCAAGCAGAGGCTGTCAGAGCGGGTGAAGGAGCTGCAGAGGAGTTGCAGTGACTGGAGTCGACGGCCGCCGAGGAGAGGGATCTCCTCGTGGAGATGCGGTCCGAAAGGAACATCTTCAATCGGGCGCGGTGCACGGTGGCGGCTGCCGGGCTTGGCCGCGTAGCCACGGGCGAGCAGGGCCTGGAGTCCTTGGGCCACTTCGCCCTTCCCTTCGTCATGATTGTCGAGTGGCTGGAGACGTTGCCGGCGGCCCTTAGATGAGACTAGGTTTTGTGCTCTA